>PVLD010002522.1:0-105275 GCA_004027595.1 Dinomys branickii
CTTTCCCACGTCTCGCCCCGGCAGCCTGGTCCGCCCTACCACATCTCCCCCGGCATCTCAGAGAAATACGCCCAGTTTAAACTTCCCAGCCGAGGTTCCGGCATTCACGCTCACCAAGTCTGTCTCGAGCTGGTGGTGTTTATTAAGGAGGTTCGCTCCCTTGCTGCTCACCTGGTCGCCATCTTCCCCGGATCTCCCATCATTTTCTCTTTTAGGACAATTCCAATACTCACTTATTGAGGAAAGCATAAGTAATCTGCATCGATTGTTCAATGGCAAGGTCAAGCCCAGAATGTTTTCCTGAGCTTCACTGATTATTAAAGCATGCAAGGATTACATTTTCCTGGCCACACTAGTAACATATGTGGGTTTGGTGATACTTAGTACATTTCAAAATGTGATCTGAACTGAATATTTATGGAAAATTGGCTGAAAGATAATTAGTCTGTACTATCTGTTGTAATAGCTGCTGTAAAACAGTTCATGACTGAACAAGTCCAGTGGGGGATATACTCCCCAGATATCAATTTGATTACCTCTCATGGAGCTGCAAAACTAGGCTTTAGCATGCCACCCTCTACAGTGTGGAGAGGATTTGAATCCCAACTTGTCGATCTTGTCGTTGTGATGACCCTGAGAGTATTACTGCAAATTCTGAGAATAGTCTTAGTATTTCAATGACAGAAATACTTGTTCTGTCTTTAGGTAGGTACCATTATTCTAGCTTTTTCATTTTCAGCACCTCAAATCTTTTAATTGATATTTTTCTCTTTAGATTTGCTTTTAAAACTCTGAGAAATAAATCTTGGGGGCCCACTTGTGGTCCAAGTATTTCACATTAAATATCTGTGTTAAATCTACCTTCTTTCTCCCTCTCCTTTCTCCTCTTCCTTTTCTTGTTCATGTTTAATTCATTGTATGTTGCTTAATTATATGCTTTTTGTGAAGCTGACTTGAATCCTTTTTTGAAATGAGGTAGGTTATTAGTTCATTAATTAGTGTATAGATTGCTTGTCTGGCTCATTGTAATTTTCAAATCATTAGTACAACAGGAGGATTTAGCAAGTATTTTTGATGTGTTATTAGGAACATGAAAACTAGATTTTGGCAGGGTCTTGAACTCTTAATGTTTATGTATCTTATATTTGAGTTAATTTTCTTAAACTATTTCCACTGCATCAGAAACTGTTGACTTTAGTAATAAAATAAGTGTCTCTGATAGAATAATCTAGTGCAAAAATTATTTAATGATCTTGGAAAAGGCATGCTTAGTTAGATGTTCTATGCCATATTCATAATCACATTGTAATATGCTTTGTTTTCACATTTAGTTTCCAACATATAAAACAGGTCATCCTATAAAAGTGTATTTATAAATTAGTCCTCTGTAATGTAGAATTCATTTTCATGAACAATCAAGTTACTAAATAGTAGTTGGATCTTAGGCTAGCCCATAAAATCTGTTTTACCTATGGTATAGAAAGAATAACATTAACTGACATGAGAAATTACAGAAAATATTATTTTACATCTTAAAAAATAAAAAAGTGTTGACAAATTGAGTGTTTGCAATTTTGGAAGTGCTCATGTTTTTAAAACCTTAGGTCTAACTCACCTCAGGGATATGTGATATGGTCCTCATGCAGAAAAGATTCAAAGGTTTGCTAAAAGTGAAAATTGCTAAGCCTCGATCCAGGCTCATAGTAAATAGCTCATTAATGTTAGTTCATATTGTTTTAAGGTATTTAAATGTGAATGTTTTTCTTTTACTCACTGCTTACTATTACTAATATATGTAATCGTCTAAACCTTGAGTTAAATTCTAAAGAAAATGAAGTGTGCTGTTCCCTTCTCCCCCCTGCCCACTCCTATCTAGGACTCATTGTCTGGGCCTGCTAGTTCTCATTGTCTTTGGTCTCCCTTCCCGTGCATTGTTCTGAGTCCCTCCTGCAAAATGAACACATGCTCTGTAACTGTCTTGCCGCTTCTTAATATTTCATCCCTCTCCTCTCCTCTTTGCCAACCAACAACTAGAAGCTTGATTCTCCACTTACTATTTTATCACCTTTTCACTAGAAATCCACAATCTCAACTTCAAAATTGAACTGTGATTCTTCAGCTCTACTGAAATTGCTATTATGGAAATAACCAATGACTTTCTTTGTCCAGAATTTGTCTTTTTTTTTCCTGTTTTGTTCTCTTGGATTTCTTTGCAGTATTGAAGCTGTTAGCTGCCTTCTCACAGCTCTTCATTTGTGTTTCTCTGACACCTTCTCATCTCACAGCTCTAACTGCTGAAATCCTAAACCTTCAACTTCCATCTCAGATGCTGCTTTCTCATTGGAACCTTCCCTTATTATTTTCTCAGCTGTCCTATCTTCTCTTCATGTTTTTTGGAAAGTCTTTTATCTTTTTTGACTTACAGCTGTTTGATTATTGTTAAAAGCTCTGTTTTAGATCCTGAGAATCAGGCTCTTAAGGATAGGAAATTGGCTTACATATCTGTGAAAAACATTCAGGAAATATATTACCAGCAAACATTTACTGAAAACTCACTTAATTCTTTTCAGAAGCAACCTATTCAAACATCCCCATCACTGTGGGTTACTAACGCTTGAGTCATGGCTGTGTCCAGTGTAAGAAAGCTGACAAATCCTCATAGAGGCAGCTTTACTCATGCTTGTGACTGTGCTGCATTTTTGGTGAACACTTCACATTTTATAGATTTAGTTCAGTGAAGGTACTGCTCCTTCTTCCAAAGTAGTTCTGACCTATACTTGCTTTTGTATTCCTGTGGCCCTTATTATGAGATAGACATTTCAATTCATTGAAATGGTAGAACAAATTCAAGAGTGCTGAGACCTGATCCTTGTTCTGTATTCTTTGGGTTCCTTTCCTGGGGTACTTTTTCCTTGGCTGTCTTTTTAAAGCCACCAGTCTAAAGTGCAGTTTCCACTTAGTAGAACTGTAGATAAGCTTATTGAAAAGATACTAGTTGCCTTTGGATCTAAGTCACAAATTTGTAGCCCTCACACAGAGACCTAGAGTGCCTTACTTTCCAATTTGCAAGTCCTCAACCTGTTATCTCTTGAAGGAAATTTTGTCAGCAATGAAGAAAAATCAGCAAATACTTAGGCAATTTCTCACAGATAAGTTGCTTCAACCTGAGTTGCTACAATGATAACCCAAATCTCTTCCCACAGCATAATGGGTAGAACTATATGACATCTCTGATGTCTTTTGCTGGTGAATGTCTGTTCTCTCCCTTTCAGGGTGCCAACTATTTCACATTGCCTCCTACTAGTGAGGCTGTTCATCTTCCCTGGGATCTTTGTCTGCTTCCACAGACTTCCCCAAGAGAGATTGACAATCGCCTCCACGTCTGCCAGGGACTATGTTACACTTTTAGCACAAGCCTCCACTTAGTCCGCCACATAGCACATTAGGGATTCCTTCCTCTTGAATCTATCTCTCTCAAGTGTCTTTACAAGCTTAAGAGAGACTCACCTAAAAGTGGGGTCAAAGTGTCTCTGTCTTCACATAGTGGCAGATCCTTTCTTCTGCTGCTGCTCATTTGCAAGAGATAAAAGCCTACAGTGGAACTGATTCCATTTAAAAGGTAGACCGAATGAAAAACAAACACAAACCCCACCCAACCTGTTGTCTTATTTTATCTCTTGATAAAATAAGACTATAAGGCTTGGACTTTCATTTACTTGACACTAATTTTTGGTGATCTCCTAAAAGTAAGCTCTGCAGTAGTCTCTGTTAGTGCACTGCTATGTCACTGGGGAACTTGACCTATTAAATGACAGATAGGTCAACAAAGCATAGAACAACGTGGGAACTAAAATTAGAGAGAGACAAACGACAGAGCACAGAGAAGGGAAAAGTGAGTTTCATAGGATGGAAATAGGGCCAGAGAGCAGGATCCTGGAGATGGATATGAAGGAATGAATAAAGGTGGCTGGAGCTTTGTATTATTCATGCAACTTTTCTATAATTTTAAGATCACTATTAAATATAAAGTTCACCAAACCTCACCAGGTTAGCGGAGGAAAAGCAGACAGAAAGAGGTTTGGAGGGTATGCGAGAAACCCTGCCACCCACTTGGTGTTCCGAAGTCCGGAGTTGTGGGGAACTGGTGTGGTGTAGACAAAACTCCTCAGTGTGCAGTTGAGTCTGGATGGACTTAGATTTCCAAAAGGGAGAAAATGAAGCGTTTTAATTAAAGAAGTAACCAGGTGGGATTTTCTTCCTAAAAAGCAGCTGTCTATGACCTTATGGAAAGTAGACTGCTGGGGAAGAGGGAAAAGGCGGGAAGAGCTAAGGAGTGTTCCATGGTCCAAGTGAGAGGCAGTGGGGACGTGCACTGAAGAGGTGGCAATACTGATCGAGAACTGAAAGAGGAGCTCCTGACACTCTCAGAGGATGGTACTGATATGGCTTAGGCCCTGATGAGCTTCGGAGAGTGAAGGGAAAAGGAGTTAAAGATTTCGACTTACCTTCCCCGGTTGACTCAGGTTCATAGAGAAGGAATCTGTGAGAAGGAGGAAGATAAGTACTTGCGTTTTGAGAATCCTGCTTTGAGGTACCTACTGGGTTCCTGGGAGAAGATGTCTAGTCGGTTGTAGATGTAAAAGCCTGACAAGGAAAAAATGAAATGATGTAGCTTGAAGATGTACACGAACACACCCATGATTTTTAACCTGGTTTCCCATGAGTAGGCATGAAGGGGGCTCACAAACTTCATGTATGCATATACACAATTTCTTGGGCTAGGGATTTATGCTGATATTCTGAAAGTTACCTTACCACACATGCCTGTATCCCAGGCCCATTCTCTGCCCTACTCTTTCCCTAAGAGGGGCATGCTTGCACTGCGCTGCCTGACTTTCCCGGCCTTTGATTTTTGTTGAGCCGTTGTTAAGGGATGAGTGGGAATGAGAAGGGAAGGACTGGGGTGTTTCTTCCCTTTCCCTCCTGACTCTGGATTCCATTTCTGACAGAGGCTGTATCTCTGTGGACTACAGATCCTGTCACAGTCCCCTCCTTCATGGAGCCAGCACCCACAAACCTCCAGGGACACTCTTTCTTCACTACACCTCAAGTCCTGAGTGGGAACACATTTCTTGGTGCCTTGAAATATTTTTCTGGGTGCCTGAAAACTACCTATACATTTGAAGATGTCTCCTAATTAGTCTGGTTAATTCTCAGGGTATTGCTTCTCGCCAGATTTCTAAGTATTTCATGGTCCATGTGTTATTTTCCGATGTTCTAGTACACACCTATGGGAGGAGAAACTCTAATAAACCATGGGAATAGTTGACCCCTTCCACAGAATGTGGCTTTCGGACTACTTTGAAAACTGGCAAGTACCCTGGGGATCCACATTTGCTTTCACTTACCTTAAAACAACTTTTAGAGTTTTAGGGACAAACGGTCATTACTACACATGCCAAGCAAAACTGGACTCAAGTATTGTCGCAAATTTCTAGTTCTTGCCTTAACTATTGCTGAGTTTAAGGTGGGAGGACGATATCAGGCTTGAATATCTGTGCAATTGTATATGAATATGTCAGATGTCATAAGGAAGGCTGGATGATCTGCTGATCTTTTCAATGTAACCTGAACATTCCTGGGTTTCAGATTTTTATTTTTACTTCTACTTTTTCATTGAGGGAGATCCGCATGGAATATTTGATAGCCCAGGGCCTCAGGGATGCCTCTGCCTTACCCATGAACACTGTACTCTTGGGCAGAGCTCCCAGGAGTGTTCTTTGTGAGCAGTGGCAGCGAAGTGGGTATCTAAGTATAAAAGCACTGCTTTATCAGCTGAGCCAGTTCCTAGTATTCCAGTGAAAACTTCAAGACAGAAGCTGCACTCCCCGCTGTCTTCACAATTGAGAATATATCCTTGGCTTCTCTTGCTTGATTTCACTTACCCAAGGTCAACAGGAAGCAGGGCAAGTGCAGGAAAATAATATATTTCTGTAGAGACAACCATGACAACTTGTGTTATAGTATATTGTGATTATTGTTCTATGATATTTTATTATTGACCATTGTTGTTAATCTCTTACCATAACTGATTTATAAATTCAGCTTTATCATAGGTATGTATCTCTGGCATATGTGTGCAGAGAATAAAGTAATTAATCTGAGAGCTCTAATATGAAAATTTGAAATCCAAAATGCTCCAAAATCCTAAAGCATTTGCCAACAAAACACTCAAAAAGTTTCAGGTTTTAAAATTTTTCAGATTACGAATGTTCAACAGGTAAAGTCCATAAGGATATTCCAAAATCCCCAGGACTCCAACATCCATGAGAAAAGAAATTTGGTCAATACTTTGTGTCCTGAGCATTTCATATAAGGGAACTGGATGCGGAGAGAGGTCCATACTGTCCATCATATCCATGGAGTGTTTTAGAATATAACCCAACAACTGTCCAAATTACATGAGTAAATGTGGATTTATACATTCAAGAAAACAGTGACCTCAGCAATTAGAAATGATGACTCAATTCATAGTTTATAATCTAACTAATCTGACCCAGTTGACAACACCCTTCTCTACTTCTGTTTTCATTCTCTCTGTTTCTTTCTCTCTCCCCTCAACCCCACAATACTCCTTTCCTTTCTTGATCTTCTCTGATACATAGAAAAATCTGTAGAAATAGCCCTCATTTGAGGAAATGGCTTAAACCTCCCTTTCTCTATATTCTTGTTACTTGACCCTATTCTGAATGTTTCTTACAGATGCAACTCATCAGCATGTTTTTCTCTTCCTGACTTTTGCTGAAAAGTGGAGCATTAGACAGCTTGGGGGCCGCTCATTTTATATAACTATGTTAACAACATGCTGCTCGTTTCGAGTAGTCAAGTCAGTAATTCATCAGCACTTAGCAGAGAGGATTCTTGTGATGGTGAGAACAGAGTCACTCATTTCTTTTCTCTTACTGGAGAATCAAAGAGTAAAATAGCAGAGCTGGCAAAGAACCCGAGGACCGTTGTGTTTAATTTTTAGATTTTTAAAAAGTCTTAGAAACCTCTGTTCAAAAAAAGTTTTTAAATAAATCAATATATGCAATAAATCTGCTTTGAGATGTAGTTAATCGAAAGTCTGAGTCCACATGAGAACACCCATTTCTCCTTCCCATGGTCACTGTTGTGTGTGGCCTTTGGGAGCACGAAATCCTTCAAAGTCCACTTTTACAACCTTCATTATATTCTGCAGTAAAAGTTAAAGGACCGAGACAGCTGGAGGTCTCCATGGATCTAGAAAACGGCCGCTAATCCCCAGTACTTTGCTTTCTTCCGTACTCCCTCTTCTGGTCTACAACATAGTATTCAGTAACACACACCCGACCCCTCATGTAGCACTCTCCCTAATTCTGGAGTCCTACAAAGCTAATTACCTAAACAGTATTTTTATATTGAAAGTGTTGTACTGTGTGTGTGTGTGTGTGTGTGTGTGTGTGTGTGTGCGCGCACATGTGTGATGCACTGAAGAGTGTAATGGTTATGGGGTTTCTACTCATGTGTAGTCAGTCAGCCAGTTCTGTTCAAGGAGTATCTGCTCATCATCCACTCTATCCTTCCCTCATTTACAATAAGGACCCTTAAATTATTTATTCTGTTGTCCTTCTGTCTGTCATTGTTCCTGCTCCTGGCTGAGTAAAGGAAGCCAAGTTATAATCCTAAGTACTGATAGAGTGAACATTTTCAAAGGTAAGTTTTATGGCACCTCCAGAAAGGAAAAGAAGAGGTGACCTCCAGGAAGCAATTAGAGATTGGCAGAAGTCTCCTAACATGGGTGAGGGACGTCAAACACGACATTTTAGGCGGACAAACCAACACTTGTGTGGATAATACCTAGATCTATGACGATTGCTGAGATATATCTTAAGTTCAGTAAATATGGAAAGAAAAAGAAAAGTGATTACTTCTGTTTGATATCAAGGATACCTATTCAAAATGATCATATTCCAAGAGTCGAACATGCCCTAGATTATATTGATTCTACAATTTCAGGAAACTTGCTCTTCAGACTAAACTGCATGTTCTTTTACCAATGTAGAGAAGGATCCCATAATCAGTGCAAAGGAGAGCAAGATCTTATTTTGTTTCCACTTGTGCTATCATATATTCCAGTGATGGCAAACCTTTCAGAGCTTTCAGTTATACAGTGAACCGACTGAGGTATGCACCGTATTGGTTTGCCATCGCTGATATACTCAAAACGATTGTATATCTATTACAAGTGAGGATTTAAATATGTCAATTTAGCTTGGCCATGAAAAATACTTAAATACTTGCCTAACTCCTTGGTATGGCCACTAACTCTGTGACAAATATAGTAGACATGATCAAAACTTAACCAGAATCAGACTTAGCAGAAGAGGGTTGATCTTGTCATTGTTGTTATTGTGCATGTTGTTTTAAAGGAAAACCTAGCTGTAACCAATTGTGGGTAAGTTCAAGGCAATGGGAGATTGAAAAGAATTTTAGAAATGCAAGTAGAGGCCTTTCCCAGTGAGAGAGCCAACCCCTGGGAGGTCCTGCTGTCCGTGCAGGGTACAGGTGGGGCCATGTTCATCTTCCCATCTGAGGATCCATACGTTGGAGTTTGGGACAAGCTATTTATCTAATTTCTGTGTCACAATTAAACACCTGCTATAGCAATGAAGAAAGAGACTGAATGCCTAAAAAAATGATAGACAAAAATCAAACCTGTGTTGCAGGACAGGATTTTATCTCCTATATGATGGAGAAAAGTTTGATGCAGAGTATTTGGAGGACTACTTTGAATTTTGTAAACTATTTCTCTAATACTTGTAATACTTCCTTACTTTACTCTCTTGCTTCCGTATCTTACCATTATTTTCACACACATCTGTAAGAGGAAGGCTGCATTAAAGGAAGCTACTGTCATAATACATGGATGGTGCAAGGCAAACAATGGCAACTGCGTGGAGTGGACATGCAGTGGTGTGGCGTGGTTATGCGGTTCTTGGGAGAGGAAATACCAGAAGGGCTAGCACTTACAATTCTTTTTAACATGGAGCTCTTTCCATGCATTTTTACCACTTCATGGCTACTGTTTTTATCCTCAAAGGCAGAACTTACTGAGTAGTAGCTGAGTAGTTTTCTTTAAAACTCCAGGGCTTAGTATTACCTAATGTATTTTGTATTCTACATGGACCAAGAGAAAAATGGGTTGAAATTCTGAGAAGTGGTCACTTGTAAACTATTTCCCCAAGTGGATTTCGAGAAGCCCTAACTAGTGATGAAACCTATGTCTTATGGGGTAATCATAAGGGCTTCCCTCAGGTGGTAACTGATGCAAAAATGGGTTATTTAGATGGCTTTATGAAAGATTTCAGTAGACCTCTCATATATGAGGGTGTTCCAGTGAAGTTACATCTATTTTGGTGATGCCATATCCTATGATCCAAAGATAATAGCAGAATAATTAGCTGAAAAGATCAAGAATGCTGTTTAAGCTTTAATTGATAAATATCAAAGAATATAAGGAAACATTATGAGTGCTTTGCTAGAATGTTTTCCTGAAAAAAAATCATGTAGAAGATAATTTACTATATGTTAATATGCTTGTGGCTATGGTATTGTCTTTTGAATTTTATAGGTCTTATAATTAGTATTTTCTAGAATTTGTTTAAATTTATATCATCAATTTTGTTTTGCAATTAGTTGTGTCAGATTTGATAAGTAGCTTGTTATATGCCTAATAATTCGGAAAATGATCATAATTCATTTGTACATTCTTAATAATGTATGAAAAACATATAAATTATTGAAATTAAGTTTTTTAATAATAGCAGTTTAGGTTAAGCAAACATTTCTGAATCATGCATCTAATTTCTGCATCTGTTGGACTGAGCTAATTATGAGAGAGGGTACAAACTAGGGTTTAGCAGAGTTGATGAGTTAGAAAAGAATGCTTTGATCTGTTCCCTTTCCTTTCATGGTTTTGGGTGAGTCATGTAAAATTTTTGTGCATCTATAATTTATTTTTTTTAAAACATGGTAATATTGTGGTGAGAGTGTTTATTTATATATTTTTGATGCAGTCACTAAATTGAGCTCCAACTTGCTGTTCTCCTGCCTCAGCTTTCCAGAGTACTGGGATTATAGGGTGCATCACCACACATGCCTAGAATGTTATTTAACCTGTTTATATTTGTTATAATTGGTAATTTTTGAACCAGAATTATAGCTGAATTAATTAAATAATACCAAAATCCTCTAGGAGCTATTTATATATTTTAGCCATCAGATGCTCAAATTATTCCCATAGGTATGATGTGCAATTGCCAAGCACAATGAAAGAGATACTGTTTTTTAAACCAAATAAAAAGAATTGGGTAAATTATAATTTACATTTGTTATTTTTATAATTTATTATATTTTAAACAAGACCCTGTAAATAGGCAATATAGGATGGATTGTCAGCGCTGTAATACAACATTTAGTAGCACAGGAATAAAAATCATTGTTGTGCTCTGCCTCCGGTGTTAGAAGTTCATTCTAGATCGAGGAAAGCAGAACTAAAGAAAGTTCTGCTTTTGCTCAATATTATGGCTCATTCTGTTTGACTTTGAAAATAGTCAAATGGCATATTGTTTAAAAAAATACTTGAACAATGAATTTATTTGAACATGAAGTTCTCTAAAAGTTAATGGCTTTTGAATTGTCATCCTGAAAATTAATTTTTAAAAGTATTTCATTTAAAAAGTATCAGAAATGAAATGCAATATTGTCTCTCCATTTTTCAGGTGTTAAAGTACTTGGGTTTTATATAGAGTTTTATGCTGTAAATATATACTTATGTGTAATGTGTATAAAGTTAATGTAAAAATAAAAATAAAACTGAATTGCAGTTCCAAAAAAATGAAATGCAAATGCAGAAGTAATAACATAATAGACCCTTAGTTTGAAGGCCTAGCAGAGGAATGAGTCACAGCAATAATTTACCTAAAGATAACAGATATAAAATGAATGAGTTTGGGCCTGGGATGTAGCTCAGCAGTGCAGCACTTACCTGACAAGTGCCAGGCCCTGAGATCGATTTCCAGTACCAAAAAAAAAAGAAAAAGAAAGAAAAAAAAAGAATGGGTTTGACTCTGATTCCATCATGTGTTACTCTGTCCCTCAGAATCCTTTAAATCTTATTGGGTCTTGGGTTTCCTCTTTGGTTAAGCTGGGATAGCCACACCTGTCCGATCTTCTACAGTTCTTGGGAGTACTCAGCAGGATAGTTCATGGGAGCATCTCCTATGCTGGGAACTGATATTTGTTTGTTTTTCCTGTTCTCACATGGACCATGTGATATCCTAAAGCTTATCCAGATGTAAACCTGGTGAACAACCATAAACAAAAATCAGGAAATTCTAGTAATAATAATTTTTAAAATCAACATTGCATAAAAAGTACCTTGAACTTCTTACTCAGAAAAGAGGTGGTGCCAGTCCCCCTCGGGTTTTGAAATTCAAGAATTGAATAATGTTTGTGTTGAATTGGTGGCAGGGGTAGGAGGAAGAAGACAGAATTGAGAGAGTTCTTAATTTATTATTAATAGTGAGGCCTTAGACCTCATTCTTAAACGACCTCCTTCTGGAATATGAAGCGGTACCCATAGGACCTAGCTACTGAACAACTTACAAAAGAGCTATGTTTTCCCTCTCTATACAGCTTACTTCTCAGTGCAGTTGGGAAAGTGAAGACCGGACCCCAGGGTACTCATCCTTCATGTACCATAAACACTGAATGGAACTGATTGGCTGCAGAATCAGAGGTTTCTTTGAGTTCTTTAGTTCCTGTGGAATATTTTCTGGTAGTGCATCATTTCCTTGCTCAGCTGTGATGTGGAATCTCTCTGTCTTGGCAGGAAGAGAGATTTACACTCTACTTATTTACTTTTGGCACAACAGTTCCTATTTTAACACCTATTTGAAAGTGTAAAAACATTTTTCTGTTGTTGGGGGAAATGAATTATTCATATAATTTTCTTGCCTTGAAGAAGAACAATGATACATCATTATTTTAAATATCTGTCAGCTTTCAGTTTTAACGCTACTAGTTCCTATCCCTCTACTGCCTCTGATCAAATCATTGCATTTGAACCTGTTGAAATGCTCAAAAACAACTCTGGTCTCAACTTCACTTCTTAGCTCTAAAATAAATGTATCCTTCTTATCTGGCTATTGAGGAACAAACTTACAATTCCCTTTCTCTGCGGTCACTTTCTGGAATCCTACAGTGATCTGTTAGAAGCACCCAAGAAATAGCACAAGATATAACATTTTTATAATGCAGCTATGCCATGTGTCAAAGCCTCAAATGATTTATTTCTAGTAGTTGATGTGAAGCATATGCAAATCTATTAGCTATGTGAACTAATGTGTTGTTTGTAATAAAGGAATCTAAGAAACTAATGAGATGCCCAATATAAGTTACATAACTGAAAGAACTTTGAAAAATTCATGAGAACATCCCATTGAAAATAATGCTGTAAAATTACATTTATTTATGCAAAAATCATTTCATAGAACTCTAAATAAGAGATTATAAATGGTATGAATATGTGATCACATTTCCATATGACAGATTATTTATTTAAACTGTTAAAAACAGAAAATTGTATAAAAGGGAACACATCAGCATCCTATCAGTATTTATCTCCAGATAGTATAAATGCAGATAGTATTTATTTTTTCTTTGCATCTATTAATTTGCTATGTTGTATTTTGGATTAGTCCATAGTGAGCATGTATTATAAAAATAAGAATATTTGGAATGCTTCATATATCTAGGGGCCTATAATAGAGCAAGGTAGCAGAAACTGACTGTAGGTGGTTTTTTGTAATTTGAGGTTTTCTTTTGTCTTTGTAAACAAAACCTTAAAATACAAGTTAAAAACTGGTTGTTCTACATGTATGTATTCTGAAGTTCAAATAGTTCTTGTAGATGCAAACTTTTTGATGAATTAATACCTACATTTTTAACCTAATTTTCCATTTGTCATATGCTACACTGTATTTTAATATTTACCAAAGAGGTTATTATGATCACCTTTAGATGCTGACTTGATATCAGTATTCACCTGAATGTCAATTTGCGGTATAGCTGTATGTTTCTGCTGCTATTAACATTTGGATTAGCAGGCTGAATAAAGATTTCCCTCTGTGAGTGGATGTCATCCTATTACTTGAAGGCCTGAAGGGCACAAAAATATGGCCAAAGAGAAAATAGGCTTTCTTGGTTTGCCTGAGCTGAACATTGGTTTTCATGTTCTCTGGCGTGAGACTGGATTTACTATGCTCAGCCCTCCGATTCTCAGAACTGCAGCAGGAGCTTCCCTGGGTCTCCAGTTTGTAAATAACAAATCATGCAGCTTCTTAGCTACAATCACCATGTTAGCCAATTCCTATCAGTTTTACTTCTCTGGAGAACCCTAACTAAAAGAGATTTGATTAACAAAGATGCCCATTTATAATGGAAGGAAGCTTCAAACACCATATGGTTAACATGGAAATATAAAGTAGGTAATGTTTTTTAAACAAAAGAACAAAACTCCCCAAAGGGTTTTATTTTCACAAATAATCTTTTAAAAGGTCTAGATATTCAATTTGTAATTTCTTCTCCTTCTGTTAAGTATGATACATTCTATGAATGTCACAATATACTATGCCCTAAAATAAACTTGCTTTGTTCTAACAATTAAATTAATATTTGTTTCCTGTAGATTATTTATACATCCATATATATTTTGCATGTGTTATAAATAATTGTTTTTCTGTGCCCCATAAAATAGCTAGTACCTCAAAACTCACTCTATATTCTCAGTGGTTCAATTTATTATCATGTATGTCTTCTTTCAGGAGACATTTATCAAAAAAAATCCCAATTTTTAGGCTTTCACTGCTTAATGTGAAAGTTCAAACACTAGAAAGATAAAATTTTTCTTACAAAAACCTCATAGTGCATCATAGTTTGAAAGCTCTCTGACACTTTGCAGAGGGACAATAAATGTTCTTACGGCTTAATGTTTCAGGCTCTTTTAACAACCTTCACATTAATTTCTTTTTACAAATTTAAAAGTGTATTTACTTCCCCCCTTTATGATTGTCTTTCTATTTTTATATTTTTTACCTTGGCCCTTTTATTTTTCCTTTCTTCTTCAGCCTTCATTTATCTTCTTCATTTTTATCCCTAATAATTCTTTTTTCATCATAATAATAACATAGATGGAGAAAGTGTAGGAAAAAAAATTTGTTCTGAGGATTTTAAAAAAAAAATAATGACTGTGAGTGAATATTATTTTCTAAGAATTAAAAAAGAGAAGGCACATCAGAACTCCCAAAATATAACTGTGTCAGTAAAAGTTGTATTTCAGCAGCTAGTAACAGAAAAGTGGATCAAAAAATCTGGCTTAACCTGGAGTGCTTTACTTCATATAATAGGATTAAATACAGGCTATTTCTGGCATTGCTTCAGCAACTCAGTGACATAAGGGCCAGGAGCAACCAGGATTCCCTTGCCTTTCCACTCAGCGATAAAAGAGCGTGTTTAGCTTAAGTCACCATACCCACCCTTGAGGTAGAAAGAAAAACAGCACATTTACCAGATCAGCAAAAGGGTCCTAGAAATTTTCTGTAATTTTATTTTTATACTTTACTGCACAACCATGCTACAGGACCAATCCTAGTTGCTGGGAAATATATTTTAGCTACTGAACCTGTCAGCTGAATAAACCAGGTTTCTCTTAATAGAAAAAATAAAATGAACATACAAGAGATGCATTAGATATTTCAGTTCAATAAATTAATATCAGAATGAATGATTTGAAATTAAAAAATAGAACAAAACTTTGTTTAGGTTTATTATTTGTTTACTTTCCTTCTGATCAGAATCTTCTCACTCCCCTCGCTTCTCAGCCCAGCCATGGTAATAGTTCAACCTATGTTCAGCTTCCAGGCGTTTGAAATTTCACGTATAAGTGAGATCATGAATTTGTCTTTCTCTGCCTCGTTTATTCCACTTAGCATTATGTCCTTTAGGTTAATATCCATATTTCCACAAATGCCAGGATGCTCTTCCTTGTTTTGACTGAGTAATATTCCGTTGTAGTTATGCATACACTCGCACACATACATGCACATACACATGTACACACCATGCAGTCACAGTGCTCCTCCATTCGTCTATCAGTAGACACTGAGGTTGCTTCCATGTTATGAATAATGCTACTGATACAGGAAAGTAAAACTCCCAACCTGGACAATATCAGACGAGTTTGTGTTCTCTAAAACCGAAGAATGAATTTTGGGAACAACGGAGGTTAAGAGCAGAATATATTTATTGAGAGAAAGAAAGCTTCTATCCAAGAGAGGGACAGAAGGGGGGCCCGAGTGGGTTACCCCCGACTCTGTCTTTTCTAGGGGCTTTTATAGGGAAAAAACCATGAGGTGAGGCGGGTCCAAGGTAGGGAAATGGACAAAATTATGGTCCGCCAATAAGACTGCAAGGATAAATATTCAGGTAAGACTGAGTGGACTGAGATAAAATGGGGAAGTGAGTCACGTAGCAAGCAGGTATGAATGCAGAGCTGGGCTTTTCCTGTAAGGGGTCGGGTCAAGGACTTCCTGGCCTTTTGAAGGTGGTTGTTACTTATTTATCAATTTCTGACATTTACACCCAGTAGGTATGTGGCTGCAGCTGTTTTGCCCCCTTTGTCTTGAGGTCTGGCCCACAGGTGTCTTATCTTTTATGTTGGCTTCTTCCAGGGCACAGCCCGGTCTGATTGCCCATAATATTTTTATCTAACTCAACTGTCTATAACACTATGATGAACATGGGGTGCAGGTATCTCTTTAAGACACTGATGTTGTTATCTCTGGGTGTATATGCAGAAGTATGGTCGCTGCCTTGTACGTTGGTTCTGTTTTTATTTTTTTGGAGGAACTTCCATAAGTATTTTTTCCCATAAAAACACTCATAATTAACATCCCCTCTGCCAGTGAACAAGTTAGCCTTTTCTCTGTATCCTAGCTAAGGCTTATTGTCTTTGTCTTTTTGATAACATCCTTCCTATAAGATATGAGGTGATATCTTATTGTGGTTTTGATTTGTGTTTTTCTGATGATTAGTAACGTTAAGTATCTTTGTGTATAACTACCACATACTAACTGATTGCACCACTGGAGTGCCTGTTAAGTACCATTCTATTTGAAAAATGTGTATTCGGGCCTTTTTCCCAGTTTTATACTCAGTTATTGGCTTTTTGCCATTAAGTGGTATGAAATATATATATAACAACAATTTTCTATTAGTACATAGGTTTTCTTTTCATTTTGTTGTTTGTTTCCTTTGTTGTACAGAAGGAAACAACTTAGCTACAATTTCTTTGTTTCTTACAGCATAGGCTGTACAAACAGCAGTACCCAGGAGACTGTATCTTTGTTTGATATCGTCATACTTATTTACATTTGTTTGCTGTCTGGTTTTGGTGTGATATTAAAAAATTCACTGTCATGACCAATGTCAAGAAGTTTGCCCTAGATTTTCTTCCAGGATTTTTATGGTTTCAGATGTTATATTTAACTTTTTAAAAATTAATTTTATAGGTACATTTTAAATAGACACACTGATAACATTCACTATAGGGAATTTGTACCTGTACATGATATATCCTGATTCTTCCTCTTTTCCCAACACCCTCCCCTGCCATCAACCCCTTCACCCTTCCTTACGTACAAAAGTTTTGTTTCCTTCTTTTCTTCTGTTCTCTTTTTTCCTTTTCCTTTCCTTCCTTTCAGGTGTTATATTTAAGTCTTCAATCAATTTCAAGTTAATTGTTATATATGGTATGAGACAAGGATTCCATTTCTTTCTGTTTTTGCACATGGATATTCAGTCATTTGAATATCATTTATTCAAATGATATTTGAATAAATAAGAGATTTTTTCCTCATTGCATATTCTTGGCACTCTTGTCAAAGAG
This sequence comes from Dinomys branickii, assembly GCA_004027595.1. Lineage (NCBI taxonomy): Eukaryota > Metazoa > Chordata > Mammalia > Rodentia > Dinomyidae > Dinomys > Dinomys branickii. The sequence continues at coordinate 17,030 of PVLD010002522.1, forward strand.
CAGTTGATCATATCAGCATGAATATAGCTTTCTATTCTGTGCCATTGGTCTATGTGTCTATTATTATGCCAGTATGTCAGTGTCTTGGTTAGTAATATAGCTTAAAATCAGGGATGTAATGTCTCCAGATTTGTTCTTATTTCTTAAAATTGCTTTGGATAATCGGGTGTTTCGTGGTTCCCAGCCAACTCTAAAATTGTTTTTTGTAATTTCTTTGTTAAAAATACCACTGGAATTTTGATAGTGATTTAATGAAATCAGCAGGTTGCTCTGGATATGGACATTTTAACATTGTAAATTCTCTAAACCCTTGAACCGGGTATCTTTCCATTTATTTGTATCTTCCGTAATTTCATTCATCAGTGTCATAGTTTTCAGGGTATAGATCTTTGACCTTTTTTGGTTAAATTTATTTCTAAATATTTTATTCATCACACACTTTCTCGGGATCAAGAGTTTAGGAATGGCTTGTTTGGGTGGCTTTCTGGCTCAGAATCTGTTTTTTTTTTTTTTTTTTTTGCGGTACTGGGGATTGAACTCAGGACCCTGCGCTTACCAGGCAGGCGCTTATTCCACTGAGCTATATCCCCAGCCCCCTGGCTCAGAATCTGTTAAAAATTGTAGCTAGGTTGTTAGCAAGAAAACTTCAGGTATAGAGAGCTGAAATGACATTGGAGATCCACTTCCATGGTGGGGCATTTGCTGTTGGTAGGAGGCCTCAGTTTCTTATAGCATAGGCTGTACAAAGAGCAGTACACAGGAGATTGTTCAATATTAAAGTTTTAGTTCAAGAAAAAAAATGTTTTGAGACAATATGTGTCAAGTTACATGTTTTTCTAAATAACTCAACAAAGTGCTCAACTCCATCTTACCCCCTAACATAGAGATGACTTCACTGTGCAGTACATATTAAATTAAGTTTGGCATCCTCATTAAATTTCAAGAGCTGCTATAAAATTTGCCATAAATTGGGTAATCAAGAACAGATAATTGTTTCTCACTATATCAATGTATACCCAGAATGAAGTATGCTTATATGATATAAAGTTACTTAATACATCTGGAATATCCCAGTGCCTTTTTAAACAGTAAGCATCAGTGAGAATCACCAACAATTTAAAAAAAAACAGTATTTTCTTTTTCAAATTAATCTCTTCCAAGCCAGGCATGGTAACTCATGCCTGTAATCACTTGGGATGGTGAGGCAGGAGGATTGCCATGAGTTCAAGGCCAGCCTGGGCTACATAGTGAGTCCAGGCCCACCTAAACTATATAGGGAGACCCTGTCTCAAGAAGCAAACCCAAAACAAACAAAACCAAATCTCTTCCAAAAGCATTTTCGTAGATTAGGTTTGTTATAGTCACCACATAAATACTTGATACTAGAATATTCCCCCGAAGTTATAGTTTTGTTTATTGTAAATTCATGTTATCCTAGGATAGCCTCTAAACATAACCTGTAAAGATATTTGAAATAGATTATTAGTGCAAGGTTAAAGTAAAAAGGGAAGCATTAAAAAGTGTTGTCATACATATAGACTTTTTAGAAGCATACATATAGAATATCAAAACTCTTAGTCATGCTTGCAAATAAAGGACTTTTCTCAATAGTATTCTATAACCCTGAGACATTTGCTAACAGGGTGATGATAGTCCTTAACCATCTGCTAGCCCACTGTCTGCTAAATGTGTCAGAGCTCAAGAAAACTGATTTTTATTTGTCATATTCAAGGTCTAATTAATTTTTCTGTGTTGGGTAAGAGAACTGTCATGAGGAAGTAAAATCATTAAATACCAGTGAGTAAGGGAACATAGTCTTCTTGGATTCTGCTGTGAATTAGCATCACTGTGGTAGCTAATTTCTCCCTGAATGTCTCCTTTACAAGGTCATAATATAAAAGAAAACTGCACAACTCTTGTAATCTTTAAAAAGAAAGGATAACAATGGATTAAAAAGCTACTATTACCTCCATAGTTACTGTTAATAGTTAAGAATTTATTAACCTCATAACATTAGTGTTCTGTAAATGAGAAAGCTAGCATACAAGTCAGGTTGGTTATGTGTAGGATAAAAGATGTCATTTGAATAAAGGGCCTAGAAATACACAGTGCTGGACAGATTCCATGCTTTCTGAATCCTTGGAATTTAGATGTAAATTGCTTTTGAATCTATTTTGCTGCTTGCAGTATCAGGGAATAGATTTGATACAGGATACAGAATGTATAGGATTTTTTATAATATTCACCCAAAAGTCAAATGCAGAAAAGTGTAAGAGATCTGTCTGCACACTAGAGACCCAAAGTATCCAACCAGGGACCTCGAGCCTGTGGCAAATTATATCAAGGATCTGCACTGGGAAGGCCCAGAGGCCAGCGATGGAACCTGGAAAGTCTGCACTGCATCTGGGTGAAGAATCTGTGTCAGTTGGCATCAGAGCCATTCTGGGCAACAACAAGGAGCCGAGCTCCTCTTCCAACCAGAGCAGAGGAGTTGAGCACTTTGGTGAGTTAGTCTAGAAAAACATGCCTTTTTATAATATTTTACTTTCTTTAAGTATTCTACTGAACCTAATACAGATACTCTAATGGGTTAAGCATTGAGCAGGTTTCTACCAACTGACAATTTTTTGTAACCAACTGCCACTTGAGAAGTGGAACATTTATTCCAGTTGCTACATTCCCCCAGGGAAGTGTATTCTGGGCTAATAAAACAGTTTTACCTGTTTTTGAAATTTAAACAAATTTCATAAAATTTAAAATTTAGATAATTTCATATAGAGCCATATAGTTTGTACATATTTATATCTCACTTCTTTGAGTCAGCATTATACATGACCTCCACCCATGTTTTACATGTAACAATGCTTTGTTCTTTTTTATTGCTATTTAATATTCTATTGTGTGAATTACCATAATTTATTCATTCTCTATTTGCATGTACAAATACTTTCTAGATTATAGTGAGTATATAAATACTGTCACACCTGCATTTAATCTAGAAATGATGGACTCTGACTGAATACCTATCTAGGTTTTAGATTAGTAAATTATAGTGTTTATATGTTCAACATTTCAAGAATACAGAAATCAGCTTCTATCCACACTAGTAGTGTACTAGGTTATTTTGATAGATTATTGGCTATTTATTAAGAATTATTTTCTCTTTGTTGCAATTACTTTTAAAACATCCAACTGAACAGAATGCAGCTATACTGAGGTTAGTGCTTGTGGTAATAAAGCCCCATAGATGTCTGAGAGCAGGGCGTCGCTCACAATACATGTGAGGCTGGAGAGCTATAAGATCATGCATTTCTGCTTCTGTTTCATGACCTGGTATATTTTGATGGCAGTCCTTAACAGCTGTGGGTTTATTTGTCTGATGTTTTCTGGGAATCTGAAAGAAGTCTGAAGGCAGCCTGGTTCATACAGGCCACACAAGTAAGAAGAGGCATATTGGATAACACAAATAGGAGCTCCAGGGGCGCCAGAGAACAAAGCAAAAAACCTAACTTATTAGGTAACTAGTGGGCCCAGGCATGAAATTTAGTAATATGCTTTTTAAACATAAAAGGCTAAGCAAAACTTTTTTGAAATTGTAGAAGTGTCTGACAGCTAGTAGAAGGAATGTGTGAGTTTTCACCCTGACACCCTTCTATACCAAGAGCAGTTTCAATTTATCAAGTGGTCTCTAGTTTTAGCAAGGAGAAGAAAATGTGTTAAAATATGAGATCTTATATTAATTCCAACCATTCACAAATCTCTTATTTTGGGTTAAAACTGCAAATCACCAGGTACAGGAAAAACTTTCAGTATGAACTGAGCACTGTCTGAGTTTGAGGGTGAACACACTCTTTCCCCACTTTATCCTGAAACTCTGCCAGCTATATATTTTCCCATCATGTTTCTCATAGCTTGGTCCCAGAGATGCTAAGTAACTTGTCTAAGTTCTCAAAATTTACAAATGAGGTTTATTGGACTCTTTACTGCCTCATGTTACCAGAGAGGCATAAAAGGGAAGTAGTACATTTTGGCAGTAAACAGCAGTTAAACTGTAAAAATATTCTCTGACAGATGTTACAAATGCGCTTTAAATCTCCATCATCCCACTCCCTCTGATGGAAGTAGCTGACTACTGCTTGGGTCTTTCACCTTCTGTTGTCTTAAAAAAGGCAAAGCAAAAATAAATAAATAAATAAATAAAATAAAATAAAATAAAAAAATAAAAAGGCAAAACAAGCCTAGATAAATCATTGCCTCTGTCATCCTACTCCCCTGTCTGTGTTCATTTGTCTCTCATGTTTTGATTTTCCAGTCTCTTCCCCTCCTACCCAGTGACCTTACCTGTAAAATGGGTCTTCAAGTTGTCCATAGATCTTTACTAGACAAGCTGCCAAGCTGAGATAAAAAATGAATAGGGGAGGTTCTTAGTGGAATGTAAGGAGGTTTGAGGGAGTGATTTTAGTTCAGAGGGGTCTTCCTATTGCGTGTGGAATCACCACTGAGCCATCAAATTCTCTTCCTTTCCACGGTAAGGTTAAAGTGACTTGGGGAATACGCCGCTGTTTCTCTCATTTAGCTTTACTGTGAAGCTGGATCTTAAAGCAGGTGTGGACGAGTGGTAGGGATGAGAAAACATTTCCATTCCCTTTAATATCTATAATCAGTGCTTTTATGATCATACAGTGCAACCGCTTCAGTATATGATTGAATTTCAAAAAGTTAGACTCAAGAATGACAAGGTAGAGAGGAGGGAATACTTGAATGAAAATCTTGCAGCTCATAGTTTAGTCCTTGAATTTTAAAAATGCTGTAGTTTCACAGATAAATAAAATTAGCAACATAAAGCCGGTGATTAAATAGTCTCCATTTCCAGCATAGTCTCAAAATGCATAAGAGTCAGCAATGGATTGAGAAAGATTATGAGTGGGAGAAAAATTTGTCAGATTTGTTCTACAAAATAATTACCATTAGATGTCTTCATTCCAAGCTCAGAGTGTACATAAAGCAATCTGCTGCTCACAGTATGTCCATGGCAGTTTGTTTCTCTTCCTAAATTGGAATTGTGGTCTAGTAATTTGCCCGTCTGGATATTAGTTTATGTCTTCCCTATGTATAAAAGTTCAGTTTGTTTTCCTCCCTTCAAAAACACATTGTACCTTTTACTTTTTAAACATAATTGCAGCGATTGTTTTGGCCTTCATGTGTTTATATACTCACATGCCAAGATCACAGTCACATTTTCGTGGTTGTTACTGAGAGGCTACAGAGCACTCTGTAGTTTTCTATCATCTGTAGGTCCTACTGCAGCCTATTGTTCACAGCAGGTTGGCACTGCAGCCTTTACTGAACAGGTTACAACAGCCCTACTACTTTCTATCAGGTGGAATTTAACTGAGAACTTCACATCGCAGCCTACAGCGGAACTGTTTTCTTACTACCATAGGATTATATTGGTAAGCAGCTTGGTAAAAACTAAAAGCTAGATATCAAATTCTCCTTGACAGAATGTTTATTTGACAATTAATAGGTTTTAAAACATCTTACTAATCTTTACATTTTTGAATGATTCATTACCTCATTATATCCCCTCTAGTTCTTTTAAAACTTTATAATTTTTAAAATAATTAACATTTAATATTTATTATACCACTATACTTTGCATTTACTTGCTTATATATCAGGAAATAAAATAAACAACATAATGCAGTTTGATTGTGCTGTCAGGCTGCCCCGTGTTAAGTAGTCAGAGCATCTTGTCTATCTTTAGTTTAGCCTCATGAGGGAGGTATCATAGTTACCTTTCTACAGAAAAAACTGAGGCTCTGAGCGGTTAAGTCATTGTCCCAATGTTCAGGGGATAGATAATGGTTCATAATCCAAGCCACCTGATGCTAAAGTGCTCTCCAGAGCGAGAGAACATTATCCTATTCTCACCTTCTTGTTCCACATTCACCTGGGCCATTTATATACAGGGGAAAAAAATTAAAATTATCAAGTTTCATAATGTAACTATTAGTAAGTTAGTAGATGGACTGAAACAAAATTATGAGTGCTCAGAGCAACATGGGAGTTGTCAGTAGAAACCTATTCAGATACTAGTAATTGGCCATTTTCACAAAATCTAAAACCCTTTCACACGTTGAGCATGTGACTTCGAGTAGAAGTCTGCCTAAAAGACTCTGTAGGCATTCCTATATATTTAGTCAGAGAGTTCAAGGCTAGTACTTGAAAAATCCAGAGCTTTACTATGCAGAAGAATGCTGGTGTGCTTTTGTTTTTAATTTTCTTCTCTTCTCCTGTGTTTTGATCTGTTTGATTCTTCCTTTCGTTACTACTTTCTAGTATGCTATAAACTGGGAAATCCTATAATGTAACGTTGAAAAGCATCTGACAGACTGTGATTGAAATTTCTAGGGGGAAAGTAGAACTTCAGTTTTAGCATATTTGGGCACCAGGGAGATTTTACAGTTTTGAAGCACTGATTTATCTATTTACACCTTGAATTACTCACTACACATAAATGCACATATAATAAAGTGATGGTAAATATGACTAACAATAAAAAGTCAGGAGTGGGAACATATAAATAAGAAACAATATTGAGACTTCTTGGCAACCACGCTCCAAAGACAGATTTAGTTATGATTTTTGTTATGATCCAGGCTAATGGATCTTGGAAGGATACCTCATAGAAAGGTTCAAATATCTTTTTTAATGTATTTTCTTGAGACCAAGGCTGTGATGTAGTAGGATAGAAATCACTGTTTTTAGTATTCCTTCCAATAAAACTATAACCATCATTAATAGCACTAAATAATTATATTAAAAATACATTGAATCAAAGAATAGAATACAGAAGTTTGCTCTATAGGACATTAACCAATGGATCAGAAAATAGTGACAAAATTTATATGGTTAGGAAACTCAAGTTAATTTTTCCTGTTATTACTAGACTCATGTTAATTATAACATTTTTACGTCCTTCTTCAATTTTATAATTAATATAATATCAAAGATTCTACAAGTGCTTACAAGGATCAAAATAGTATCCTCTACCATTATAGCGGATGCCTATATGCAGTACAGTGATAAAGTCCCAGCATTTGTCGTGTGGTTTTACACTTGTGTTATAACACTAAATTGTCAACACCCATACTAGTTATCTTCATTAGGGCTTGGTAGCAGCAGACCCTAACATTGTGAGGACTTGAGAGCAGCTTTATTAGGGTGCTATTTTCTGGTAAGAAGAGAGAAGGAAAATGAGAAGAAAAGTCAGGCAATGAAATGTATTATCAAGCAACTTAGCCTGTGAAACACTGGAACCTAATCCAACCAGGGAATTCTGCATCCCACACAGAATATGTACCTCACCCTTAATCCCCCTAATGGCAGGGAAAGGGGGCCGTGTAAGCCCTAACTCGTCAGTCATCCCTAAGCAGCGGTCCCCTTGGACATGAATTCCTTAACACTCTGGTCTCCCGCGTGCTTGAGCAAAGCAGGCTCTGGAAGTCAGAGAAAGCAGTTAGGCTAAATACATAAATAAATGCATGTGCTCGCAGTCAGGCTTATGGGCACTGAAATGCCAAAGGCAGGCGATATGCATGAAGGCCTGAAGACCAGGTACACTTCTGAAGATAAACACAGTTATTGCAATCACATGGTGATCCTCACTCCTACATGCAGTCAACCATCAATGTTTGCTGATGTTGTCTCCTCTTTCCCTGCTACTTTTGCTGTCTTCCTGTTCCATATGCTTGCTTGCTTGCTTGCATATTAAGACACCTGAGAGTTCTTGCCTCTGAGCTTTGGTGTAGGTTGGAGCTTTGGTGTAGGTTGGACCCCTTTGCAGGGATGTTTTCCCACTTCGGTATTCCTACTACAATCTTTCTTCACAGCCTTCCCACTCTAAGATGCTTCATACAAATTTATCCTGTAGTTTGTGGAACATAATTTTAGCCCCCTTTTAGTGCTTTTCAGAATCTCCCTTTTTATTAAAGTTCTGTTTATAGTGATCTCTCTCTCACTAGATTGTGAACTCCTGAAGGTCAGGTGTTGGCGTTCAATTGCTACATCACCCATTGCTGTGCTACATGTAGAGTGGGCATTTGATAAATGCATATTGGATTATTAAACTGAATAGTTTAAATCCAAAGTAGATTGGAGAAAATGCTGTTTTGAGGGGGCCAACAGATTCTATTACCTGGATAGGGAAAACATACACTCGCTTTTACTAACAGCTTGCACTCAAACTGTCATTAAAATTAAAGTCCTTTATTATATGCCTTTATTGTTGCTGAAATAATACTCTTTGTGCCTTGGAGCAGTAGATGTAACAACCTCCCTTAGTTAGAATTTTGTGACATCAGACATCAGGCAGTTGGGAAATTGCAAGTGCTGGTAATATAACTTTACATATAGTATATCATTACAAATGAGAAAACAGGGCCTAGGGGCAGGGATGCTCTGTAACACACTTTTCTGAGAAGAAAGAAAATTCAGTGGAATGACAATAAATTTCTGTGAAAAGCATTTTTGGCTTACAAAAACAGACAGTGCCCATTTAGCTACCCTTTAATAATTTCAGTTAAATTCTGCATGCCAGCATGCTAAAATAAAACCAATTTCTTTCTTCCTCTCTATCTCTTTGTCTCTTACACACACACACACACACACACACACACACACACACACTCTCACACACATTGTGTGCACACACAGCATTCACATGGTCAAGGGCCTGAACTGGACAGATCTCTCTGTTTTGCCTGAAACACTCACCATTTTCTCCTTGCCAATGCCTGTGCCTGCACACTTCAGTAAACTAAATCTAACCTGAGTGAGGAAGCCAGCCTTTAGGTGGGGTGAGAACAGGAAGGAACGTCTCCCTTCTGTTCTAATGAAGGTGTATTTGGACAGAGAAGAGGGACAACCCTCCTGGGATGAGGAGTCAAGGCCAGGGACTGTGGGCAGACCTTACTGGCAGTGCACTTCGAGTCACCTCCTCTCTGTGGCCCGCATCCCTCAGGTCTCCTCAGACAGAGATGTCACATGAATCAGGAGGCTGTGTGAGAGATACCTCAAATAGCAGTGCCTCTGACTAATATAGGAATATTTTGATACCTTATGGTTTTTAATTTTTTATTAAAGAATCACACCTTATAAGGAGGCAGAACAAGGATGATATGGCAGATCATATCCAAGACCCTTAGGGACCTAGGTCCCTTTCATTATCTTTCTCTGTTGATATCTGTTTTCTACTTTCAGTGTTGTCTCCTGATCCTGCATGGAGCCTGAACTCCATCCATCACCCACTTCTGTTTTCTAGGCAGGAAAAAAAAAAAAGAAGAACAGTGAAGATGAAAAACAATATTCCCTTAGTTGATCAACATGTTGGAAGAGTCCACTAGATTACTTTTGCTTATGCTATTGGCTGCCTTTATCAGTGAGGAGAAAATGCATTTTTATGCCTAGGCTCCTCGGTTAGGGTTTTCTTTGTTAAGAATAAACAGGAAAATGGATGTTGGGTAGGCAAAATGCATATTCTACATGATATTGATTCTATTACATGCTTATGCCAACTGGACAGTAAAGGAAAAGTGACAGTCTGCCTTAAGTGCCTAAACAGTCTCTGTGAATTCTCAATTTTGTGGTCGATACAGTTTTGTTTACTCAAAGAGAGAGAGTAAACAGAGATAGTATGAAGTAGGGCTGACGTTTTCTGAAGTACTGAAATCTTGACTTGAGGTGGCTTATGCTTCTCAGCATCTGGAACAATAGGATAATTTGTGCTAGGCTTTATGTCAGGACAGCACAAACCCTTTATTAACATGACTTAAGTCTGCCCAGAGGGCAGGGTTGGTCTGCAAGGAAGCAAGTGTCATTATTTTTTTCTTCTGGCCAAAGTGATCTCTTTGTTCCTTCATAACTTTCAAAAGGAACTGAGTTAAATCTAGTTTTAAATTCTTAGGGTTTCATTATGAAAAGAAGGAGATTTGAGCTGTGTTTGATGGGAGTGGAGACCAGGAGGCCCCATGTTGAATTTTGGGATCATAAACAAAATATAGACTAGATCTAGAGGTTATGGTCACCAGTCTCCATAGCCTCTGTGAGAGAGGGCTATTCACAGGCTTTTTTTTTTTGTACCAGGAATGGAACTCAGGACCTTGCGCTTGCCAGGCAGGCGCTGTACCACTGAGCCATATCCTCAGCCCTACAGGCTTTTGTTAGAATGATTGTCTGCCCCTTTAAAGTCTAGAATTTCCCATTTCACCTTTTAGTAAGGATTCTTGGTTCTCAGGTTCCTAATTCTGTTCTCTCTGACCTTCCAAATGTCAACAAACATATTTTTTAAAAAAGAGTCCATGGTGCAATGCACCATCTAAGATATGTGGGGTCCTCAGGACACTGTGACTGGGTAGTTCTTGCATCTAAGGAAATAAAGTTCACACATCTAAGTCTCACATGGATCATCAGCCACTCAATCCATAAACTATGTACATATTGTAGCCTCAGCTACAAAGTAATTAGTCCTCATATTTGAGCTGTCTTGTCTAGTATGGTCTAAGTGGAATACAATATTTGATTCAGTATCAAAGGCCTATTAAAGAGATAGTCTTTAAATTTTAAGATTTTGAAGCATCTTCATTAATTTTCCCTCAGATATTATTATATATTAAATGATAATTTTTGAAAGCCTTTATCAATGAATACACAGTAAAAAGTAAATGTGTGTGTGTGTGTGTGTGTGCTTGTGTGTTTATACTCAATTCCAATTCATCCTGAAAGGTCCATAGAAAAGAATGTCTATCACTGTTAAAGAGCTTGTAGCATTTTATTCTCTGCATAGGGAAAGTCCAAAGTTGACAGTTAGTTCACTTATGAGATGTAACATGAAATCAAAAGCAAAGGAAACTTGGCAGGGCAAACTACACAAGACTTTCCAAGGAGTTTTGGCCCCATCATCCATTCTGTGACCTTACCTGAAACAAAAGCCTGTCTTCTTTATCCTCCTATATACACAGGAGATTTAAGTAGCGATTGCTGTTGTCTGCAGAGTGAGTGCTGTACACGTACCATGCACTGTGTTCTTGCCATGCGAAGGAGGCCTGTTCTCCTACTGAGATAGCCTTTCTGGGTGCTTCCTAGTCTTTCCCAGAACATGGTGTATGAGGGCAGAAATAGGAAGACTGTTAACTCTGTACAGTGCTTGGAGAGTATTTAAAGGTTGGTCTTTTAAAGTAGTATTTTCCACAGATAATAGTTCCTTAAAGGCTCTAGAGACTATTCTATTGTATTCTTGACCCACATGAGTGGAGGCACTTGACAGCGAACAATACAGCCAATTTCTAAGATTATTTTCACTATTCTACTCATTCCATAATATATTTACCTGGAAGAGCTTTTCATTACAAAGCCCAAGAATCAGAACATACGTATTTTCTAAACATGGAAATAACATGCAGCCAATTAAAATGTAAGGCAAGTTTGCACTAGTTTGGAAGATATTCCAGTATATATTAAGGACCAAAGCATAGACTAGGTTGCATAACATTTATAATACACCTCTTTATAGAGGATGAGTGGGCAGGTAGATGGAGAGGTGAACAGACACATTATGGTGACTTGCTGTGACTCCTGGGAAACAAAACATTTTCAAACACTTTTAAGAAGAGATTTCTTTCCTTAAAAAATTGTTAAGAAGGAAAGGGTTGTCATTATTCACTTAAATTCTATTCAGTTTTGAAAAATTAACAAGATTTATCTGTGTGGTGATATGTTTAGACATTTTTATTTTCTATATACTTTCCTGTATTTAAAAAAAGCTTGAAATCAGCTTTATTTTTCAAGGCATACTTTCTGTGTATTTTTATTTTTATTAAAGATCCTATTTTAAAATTCATAAACTCTTTTAATTCATCCACTATGAATTGAGGCCTATAGCAAGTGTTATATATAGTTATTCAGATTAAAAAGTTGTTAAATGCAATTAAACTTTGCTATATATACATGATGTGCCTATATTAAATTATAACAAAAGAATCCCTGGTTTTCATTAAATGTATATGGGTGCTCTGAAGGATAAAAAAAGAAAGAAAAAAAATGTTTCCCAGCATTTTCTTGAATCCAGGACAGCTATCCAAAGACAAAACACATTACCTCTGAAAAAATTCTTCTTTATCGTATGGATTAATCATGTACTGAAAATTCAAATCAAACTTATAAGCCATCCAGTTATATCAGTAATATATTTTCCTTCCTGGCATTGCATAAATATGATGAAAAAATCCAAATTCAAGTGCTCAAAATTTAAATAGAAAAATATGTCTTTAAAATAAAAACGAAACACATAAAATTAAATTTAGATTGTATTTCTATTAGAATAAAATAGAAATATTAAAATTATTACTAAGGATGATAAAATGTGATTTTTATCTGTTTATATTTAAACAAAGCTAAACAATATATCTAATGTGTAAATAACAAAACCAACATTTATTTTTTCTAATTCAATTGGCAAACTTTAAATATATCTTTTATATATATTTGTTAGAAATAAAATTGATGATAAAATTCATGATATTTTATTTGTATTGTAAATTAAAACTATGTGACAAATGTTAGTGTTCTAAATAAATATCAAGTGATCATTTGGGTCACAAGAAGCAAACATTTTCAGGCCATTGCAGTATTTTATTACTTCAGGCCAAAGACTGTTTCAAGGCTCAGGACAAAGTAAGTACAGGCAGTGTATTTCTGGAGCAGGTATAAATTGGACGGAGTTTCTAAGGGTTATATGTCATATGTTAGCAGCGTTCCCATAAAAGACTATAACCACACTAGCCTTATGGACAACTGAAGCTGTTCTGATAGAAAAGGACACACCGCTCCATACTGTAGGACTAGTCAAATGAGCTTCCTCAAGTGAAGATATGTTGAGCCACCCACCCCCAAATTTAAAACAGTCACTATTAACTAATGCCCATGGGAGATTGCAGAGATAATTCCGTTTTCAGAATGAATTTCTAAGTGGAGATTAGGTCATACTCACTGAATGTGATGCTTCCCTTCGCCCACCCTCTAGTTCAGAATGTGTGAAGTGGCTTAAATCTCCTCTGTGTACTTCCTCACTTGACTTCCAGGTTGCACCTCTGTGGCAGCCCTGGTGGTTTCAAAGAAAGGCAAAAAAAGAGATCTAAGTGCTTGAGACAGGAAATTGACAGGAACCTGGAAGTGTTCTCAGCTGCAGGTTTATTCAGCTGATCTAAAGGGCCTGCTCTGTTCTTGTTTTCCCTTTTAGGAAAAACCCTGTAAAACATGAGAGATGGCTATATACAACATATATATATATATATATATATATATATATATATATATATATATATATATACACATTTATGCATATGGTGATATGTATGTATATATGTATGCATAGGTATGTTCTATTGCACACACAAGCATCTGGCCCAGACATGATAAAAACAAATCAGTAGTGCAGTGCCTGCCTGGCAAGCATGAGGTCCTGAGTTCAATTCCCAGTATGCAAACAAAAAAATTTTTAAAAAGGTAAAAGCAAAGCAATCCTACATTGTACAATTTCTGTCAGTTGAAAAAATGAGAGAAGGCATTTCTGTTTCAATATTGTACAATGAGTCATGCATCTGAGTATTTGGGCTCTAATTTTGAACCTCATTATGTACTGTGCAAGGCTAGAGGTGTGTATCACGTCTGTGCTCCAACAGTCGCTATGTCCCTGGAGTGTCTCATGGTTTAGAAGGCGCTTTCATGAGCACAATAGCTTTGGAGCTTACAAAAGATGTGACGTTTACAGAGGAGTTGTTATTCCAATTTTCCAGTTGAGAAACTAGGACCAAGGATGAACAAGGTGGCTAGAAACACTATTTGGTATCAAGAGACCTGGTTACTGCCCCTAGTTGTACCTATAATGTTGTAAGATACGTATTCTCCTCTGGGTCTCAGTGCATTCATGTGGAACATGAGGAAATCGACAGAACAACTGTGAGATTTTGAGTATTCTGAAATGTGAATCTGGGGCGTGAATCAAAGACTCCTGAATCTCATTATTTCCACTCTCCCCTCTGATTCCACAGGACCCTCTTTAGCACCCATATACTCAGTAGGTACTTTATTCAACAAATTCATATGTATGACTGTCGATTAAAACTGGTACAAGATTAAAAGCTTTACAAATATATCAGCAATGTATTAATATATTTGCATTCATATTTTGTTTGCATATATACATAATATAAACACATACCTACATTTATATTATATATATATAGTAATAGTTTTACTTAGAAAATATTTCAAGCTAAAATATCTCTAACTGTAAAAATTTTATTTTAAATATAAAAGAAAAAACATATTAACAAACACATCCATTTACGAAGGAGCATAAGAACAATACAAATAATACAGAGTTACAAAGTGGTAGAAAATTAACTGTAAAATCTTAATGATAATCAATTTACAGTATTCTACTGATAGTAAATTTACAAAATCTTTTGACATTATCAATAAAACTCTATTTTCCCAATATCAAGTCTATTTATTTACCGTGCTGGGCCTTGGTGGTGCACACTTATAATCCCAGCATGTTGGGAGGCTGAGGCAAGAGAATTGGAAGTTTGAGTTCAGCCTGAGGGACTCTGTGACTTTGCAAGAAACTGTTTCAAAATAAAAAATAAGAAAGGCTGTGAATTCAGCTCCATGCAAAGGCTCTGTCTTCAATCTCTACCACAAAAAGAGAACATATTTTATTTTTTATAATAGAATTGATATCTTGGTCTCATTACACTTTAGAGTTTCTTCATGAAAAGTACATCATATTATCTTGGATCACATCGTGTATCACATAGTTTGAGATTTTAATTTAGAAAGTTGGTTATTATAGAACAGGACTCTGTTTTTGTATGCACTTCATTAGAATATTGGATTAGTACTGACTCATTTTGTATTGTGGATTTATAATGATTTAATTAGGTCTGAGTTGCTTTGTTTTCATATAGAACATGTTATTTTCCCCAAATATCTATTTTTCTCTCCTGATGGACATTAATAACCTGGTCTTCATACTCCTTTGTCAGTGCTATTTTATTTCTGTTTTGAAGATTTAATTGTGTTCGTTATTTTGACCTGAATATCAGTCGGGAATAATCTTCAAAGATTGAAGCTGTTTATCTGGATATGAAAAATCTTTCAGTAATTTGCAAAAATCTTCTTTTTCACAAAAAAGGAGCCTTTCTGTAAAAAAAAAAAGAAGAATCAAATATATAAAGAAATCTGTTTATATCTTATAGTCTGAACAACTAATTTGAAGACAACAATATGTAGTATAACAACCATTGTGAATTCCTGTCATCTTGTTTAGTAAAATTTTGTGTCATCTCTAATTTTTTTTATTATTTTTTAGTCTCTCTAAAATAAAAAAAAAGATTTTTCTCAACTGATATCATAGCTCTATAAAGGTATTAGGGCAAAACACCTGCACGTCAAAATACTTTACTAGTCAGTAGGCAATGAGGACCTAAGCTGCCACCATGAACACTGAAAGTTCCATCCTCCAAATTATGGTAGCATCCTACATTTATTGCCATGCTGGAAGTTCTGTTTACCACCTTGGTTCCATTTACTTTCCCACTTCAGTGTTGCCCTAGTCAGTATTAGATAGACAGACACCTTCTATGTTAGAGCGGTACAGTCCCTGGATCGCAGCCACAGAGCTGTGTTACTGCTGCCGTGGAGCATGAGGTTAGCAGTTATGTTTACAAATACTAACACCATAAAGCTACCAAATAAAAGTTATCTTAGATTTGAAAAGCATTTATAGCCCTCCACTCAATAAATATTTATTGGTCACCTGTTTGTACATGATTCCATTTGTTGGGTCAAGGAATACAGAGGTAGGTGAGTGAGGGCAGCCCAATTCCATACAGAATGAGGATCTTCCCATATATTTGTAGGTAGAACCTAACAGTTAATGTACTTTACTTAGATATTTATTGGCTGTATGGCCTTCACATTTATTTCTACATGATCTGTGTCTGTGTGTGTGTATCTATGTGTGAAGTGGCAATAACTTCTCTATTGGGTTGTAAAATGAATGAGAAATTAAACATTTTGAATATTTCATACAGTACTCAGTAAAAGCAGAGACAGAATAAATACTGGTGGTATTAATCATAGTGGTGTTAACAAAACCCAGCATATGTCCTCAAAGGAGTTTACATTTTGTTGGTATAATACATGCGATCTCTAACATAAAAATGCTCCAATTTATTCATTAAACATGCTGATAATTTATCTTGTCCTCCCATAGCACATTTTCTGGTTCATTTCACGTTTTAGTTCCCTGTACTCCACATTTTCTGTTTTCTTTTGTCACTCTAGGTCCATTCAGCACATGAGAATTCTTAGTAGTTATTTCATTGGAAAAGGCAAATATAGGAAATTGATTATTCATGTGTTAGTTACAAAAGTGAAAGGGAAATTGTGAGCTAACAGGACTCCTAAGGATGGGGAAACAAGATAAAGGGGTTTGGGTCATCGAATCCAAGGGTCACAAAGAAACTGCCCAAAACTTGGGCTTAGATTCCCCCCACACACACACACACTGGTCCTGATAACAATGAGGCCTCAGGGCACTTGTGCAGAGCTGCCCTCCTTAAACTGGTGGCCCTAGGGTTATAACACAACTCAGGCTGGGAAAGCAGCAAAAGAGAAAGTTTCAGGAGCTGAGGCCACTTGCTCTGCTTGGGTGAAGAGCTACAGCTGAGCCTCCCTGATGAGCAAAGAAAGGAGAAGCCAGTTTGTTCTCCCCTCCCCCTGCTGCCCATTTCCTTCCCATATTCCTGTAGGTAGAATCTAACAGGGAGCCAGCTGTTCAAAGATGTCACTTCACAGTCACAGCTCCATACAGCAGGGAGATAGAAGGAAGCGGCTGGGCCTGAGACATAAGAGCTTGCCTACTGCACAGCTGGATTAGTAGAGTAATTTCAGGCCTTGATTTGTGGGATGCAAATCCGTCCCCCAACTACTTGAGAGCACACCGGCTCCTTTGGCTTGTTGTAATATGATATGTTCATGTTGGAAAGACTTAATTCATGTACATGAATATTTAAAGTAAATGTTTGTGATTATAGTCTCAAAATTTCAGATTAAAACCTCTTCTGAAAAGAATTAATATGAATTTTCCTACTTATTGCCATGTCTTTAAAGAGTACCTTCTCAGTGAACACACACATATTTTTATGTATATTTTTATTCCTTAAAAATTCTTAAAAGGAATAACCTATCCTCATCTAACTTACATAGTCCTGTTAGATATCATCAAAGAAAATACCTAAGTATGAGAGCTACTTCTCACTTACTCCAATGCATATTAATATGAACTTGATAAATTGTGTTAGAAATATGACTCATTACCATTAGGACTTTTTTTCCACTAGGAAATTTTTTATGAGATTTAAAGTTACCCAAGAAATGTCAAATAAGAGATATTTGGTTTTATTTGGTTTCAGCTGAAATAGCCAGAATGTGACAGCATGTCTGTAAGATCTAGAAGATGAATTTAGGGAAAGACTATACAAATGTGTATTTTGTTCATTAAAAATAGTATCATCATGAAAGTGTTCTATTCTTTTAACAAACAACTGAGGGTGTCTCATATGTGCCAGGCAATGAGGAATCAGAGTGACTAGGACCTGCACGGTCCTGGCATGCTGGGAAGACATATTCCAGAAATGCCAAGGAGAGCAATAATAGGCAAGTCAACACAGAAACTGTGTAAAAGTGCTGCAAAGAATCAGCCAATAAAGCTGGGCTGTTTTTTGGAGTGTTCAAGTGTGTCGCATACGAGCTTTTTGAAGAGAGGCTATTTGAGTTAATGTCTGAAGGATGAAAGGGAAGGCAGTGGACATACAGAAGCCTTCTAAGCACAGGAACTGGCAAAGACAATAAATATCCTTGAAGGAGGAAACCCCTCATCATTTTCAAGCTTCCATCATACAAGATGTTGTAGCTACTGCACACTGATAATAGAGTGACTATGAAGTGGTAGGAAGTTCTGGACCTTGAAGTATTTTATAGGTATAAAGTCCAACAAAAAATAGAGACAGTTATCAAAAGTAGCAGTATGTCAGTATAGTATTAAAGTCACTTTGCTAACTGTGAATAGATTCTCAGAAGTTAGAATAGAAACACAGGAAGACCAGGAGAAGAAAGCCTGGATCTAAACAAGAGATAATGATGATGGTTTTTGAGATTCACTTTGGATGTGAACCACAAAGGGCTTGGATATAAGAGTTTGTAGGGGAAGAAATGAAGGAAAAGAATCAAGAACGCTTCCCATGGGTTAGATTAAGTGTGTCATCATGAAGCTGGTGGAAACAAAGAGAAGAATGCATTCTTGAAAGGGAGGAAGAAAAGTGAATTCCACATTAGACCATAGGATGTTTGAGAAACCTGTAATATATTCAAGTAAGTGGTTGAATATCTAAGTCTGGAAAATACAGCTGAAGTAAAAAACAGTGATAATATTTATTTTTGTTAATGTTTTTAAATCATGTGAACTATACAGTCATATGCCAATAGATATTCACTTAGGGAGATAATACATAAAGAGAACCTGGCATTTCAAAGAACTGAGGTAGCAAAAGGCACAACTAAATGCACTTGGAAAGTAGGAAGAAAGCCAAGAGAAGGGACAGTGGATGAGTACAGGAGCAAACTACCTTGTAGGAGCCAAGTGGGGTCACAGAGAAATTCAAGGAGCTCAAGGGCTAAAGGTGTTCTTCGGCTTTGGTCACATGAGACTTATACCGACCTTCAAGTGAACAGTTCCATATTATATGAAGTTTTATGAGCCTATATATATTCTGAATTTTATGAGCCTCAGGTGGTTGTTAGGAAGGAATAATAATCACCACTTTTTGTCAAATCTAAGGAAAAACTGTCTGCTGACTTGTCATATTTTCAGTTAGGGGATAATATTTGATATAAGTGGCTCTGAAAGGTTTTCTGCTTTATCTGTGATTGGAATCCATAACTGAAAATTGATCCACTATGGTCATGAGAATGCTATCGTCCTGCTTAATCTTTTTCTCCATAGGGGACTCACCGAAAATGATGGCCAAGAATCATTTTAGTGCAGTCAAGCTTGGGAAACTACTAGTATAACCAGTGTAGGAAAACTAAGCACTGTTTCATCTAGATAACCAAATTTTGGGGGGAACGTTAGAGTACTTTTTAATTTGATCCATTTTATCTTTATTCATTGTCGATTTAAATCACTAAAGTATTTAGTAAAAATTGAAGTAAAGCTTATTTATTCAAGGATACTCTACAGCCAAACAGTGATGTCTGTGGATGTTATTAAATGATTTCCTTATTGAGGGCAAGCTGATTTTGCTGGGCATTACTGCAGTTGTTAGGGACACTGTAATTCTTTTGTTTCATGACTGTGTTTGTTTTTGTTGTTTTTTGGGGGGGGGGTTTGGCTGGCAAAGCTATCCTACTACATACTGGAGGGCTGAATTTTAAGCGTAGAAATGTGGCACTCATATTTTCACCTTCACAGTTAGGCTTTACTATGTAGAAACATGATATATACATGTATTTTTAATGTGTATCACTATGAAAAAATGTTAATGAATTTATAAAATTTTATCTCATTTAAATCCAGTTTTAAAATTTTTAAAAGGACATTATGTTAGACAGCTTTCCTTCACTATGACAAAATACCTGAGACAAATAATTTAAAAGAAGGAGAGCCTTATTTGGCTCACAATTTTAGAGGTTTTGGTTCCCTTGGACCCTTCACTTCGGGCCAGTGGTGAGGCAGTTCCCGAAGGAGACAGAAGCATATGGTGAAGGAGGCTGCTCCCTTCATGGCAGCCAGGAAGCGGAGAGAGAGAGAGGAGAGAGAGAGAGAGGGGAGAGACCTGGGCCTCTATGTGTCCCTCAAGGTAACAACCCAGTGACTTACCTTGCTCCAACTAGGACCTGCCTCCTCAATGTTCAGCTGCTTCTCAAGGACTTCACAGACTGGTGACTAAGACTTTTTGCCACAGGGCCACTGGGTGACAGTTAAGTTATGACCATAACCAGACTCTGTGTTGCCTTGTCCCAGAAACCTCAGGCTGATGCCTTACAAATTTGTCTCCAGTTCCCTATGCACTGCACCTTTCTTACCATTTTCTTTTAGCTATCTCAGCTCCAAGATGTCTAGAACAAACTTATGGTTTTTCCCCATAAGCCTTTTCTTCCATTGGTCCTTCCCATAATGCAAGGTACTGTCAAAGAAGTTAAGCCAAAATCTTGAGGACCCATTCTTCCTTTTACCATGGTCAATTCATTAGCAAGAGCTATCTATTTTATCCTGCATCTGTCCATTTAGTATCCCGTCACATTTCCAGTCCAAATTACATCAACGAGTAACCTAGGCTATTCAGCAGCTTTTTCAATAGTCTCCATACATGGCCTTATATCTGCTCTTGGGATCACAAGAAGAATGATGTTTCCAAAATCCAAATCTAAGCATATCATTCCTCTGTTTAATATCTTTCAACAACTTGCCATTGTCACTGAGTTTTTGGCCAAAACCCTTAAGCTAGTGTGCCAACTTGCTTTGACAGTTCTCTCCTACTTTAGCTTGTAGTACTCTGTTTTGCTCTGACTCTGTGTCTCTGCCTCTGCCACACTCCTCTATTCCAGACACACTAACCTTCTTTTCCTTTTCTTCTGTTTTATGGATGGAGGGGCCTCTCCCACTCTCTGTCTTCTGTTAATGTTTACTTATGCTTATGATTCCTACTGAAATGTTACTTCCTTATGAAGCCATTCTCAAATCTCAGGTTTAATCCCATCCCTTTGTAGTACTGGCTATATTTGCTTCATAGCACTTACAGATTTTTATCCATGTGCTGTGATAAGTGCTGTGAAGGATGCTTGATTAATATCTATTTCTAACTGAATGCTAAAAATTCCATGAGGTTGTGAATCCTTCCTGCTTTGGTTCACCTGGCATTCCCCACACATATCACCAAGGTTATAAAAACATTCAGCAGATATTTTTTGGTGAACAAATAGATGCTTTTGAGCAGACCATATTAAAATATAAGGATGACTCATCCTATTAATAAATGTGAAAAAAGGAAGCTCTGAATATTTATGTCCTATTGAGTTAATAGAACCTTCCTTAAATGAAAAAGTCATACATTTTAAGATTAAAGTTGATTTTCTATTAACTCACTATATGTAGATTGTGATGTAATTGATGCCAGACTATGAAGCTCTATAGAAAAGTAATTATTTTCAGATGTGTTCCACAGCACTTGATATTGTTCATAATTGTATTTCCCACCGTTAGTAGCTTGCTAAACCATTCCTGAGCTTTATTTAATTTATTTCAAATGAATTAATTGTAATATATAATTGAAAACAGTGCTTTAGATATAGATTTAGAGTTAACTTTACTATAAATGCAGTGAGAAGGAGCTCAGTTTTTTCTCCTGTGTTCTTAAGCTTTCAATTCCTCTATAATTCTTTGAATTTGATTTATATCTTAATAATTTTGCAACACAATTCTAATTTGTGAAGATTATTGTTTTTCTACAGGTAACTGAAGTCTCTACTAAAAAGGAGTATTTATCATTTCATCATATGGATATTTGACATTTATTTCACAGTATATTTGTTTTTTGGTTTCATTTCTGGATTTTGTTAAGTCAAATCTTATTAATTGTGTTAGTTTAATATGAGCTACTATTTATATTCCTTTGATATTTGGTACATTATGGATATGCAATGAATATTAATTAATCATGTTAATCCAAGTGCAATTTAAAATTTAGGAAGTAAATCCATTTACTTTTCTTTCTGATAGAGCCTACCATTTCTTTTAGAAATTATCTTAGTTTGACATATGGTTACAGTCACATAAGTGATAAATGGCATCATTATAATCTTCTGTTTTAAGTTTTTTAATTTTAAAGAGAAAAATATAAAATAAAATTTCAGAACAAGATAATAGGAGGATAACAATGGTTAATAGATTGCATATTATTATCTTTAAATTAGTTACTCAGAGTACAAGATATCGGCATTTAATTGTCCAAATATTATTAGCATAAACCTTTCTTTAAATGAACCAAGAGAAATTAGTACTATGACTACCTTAATTATCATATATATCTTTTTTCTTTTTCTTCTTGCTTTTCCCTTTCTTCTTTGCTCCACTCCCGTACCTCCAGTTTCTCTTTCCTTTTGAAGTTTCTTTCCATTTTACAGTACCTGTTGTACATTTTGAATCTTATCTACTCTTTCAGCTTCTCACACTAGGGAGACAATATGATGTTTACATATGTGTCTCTGGTTTATTTCACTGACAAATATGGTCACAAGGTACATATATAAATTTCCCACTTAGGACTACTTTGATTGTATCCCATAAGTTCTGGTATGTTGTACTGTCACTGTCATGTAATGGTAAAAACTGCCCAATTTCTTGTTTAACTTCATCAGTGTCCCACTGGTTGTGTGGGAGGGTGCTATTTAATTTCCATGTATTTATGAAGTTCTTATGCTTTCTTTTGTCATTGATTTCCAACTTCATTGCAATATGGTCTGATAATATGCACGGGATAATTTCAATTCCTTTGAAATTGCTTAAGCATGTTCTAGGGGCTAGCATGGTATTTCTATTGGAGAATATCTCATGTGCAGCTGAGAAAATGTGTGTTCTGTATTGTGGAGTGGAACACTGTAGACATCTACTAAATCCATTTCTTCAAAAGTTTGTTTCAGTGCTAATATTTCATTGTTCATTTTTTGTCTAGTTGTTCTTTCCTTGTGACAGTGAGGTATTGAGATCTCACAATACAATTGTATTAGTGCTTCTTTGATTTTTCATGCCCATTAATATTTATTTTATATGCTTGCTTGCACTGGTATTTGTTGCATATCTCTTCCTCTTGGATTATTTCCTTTACAAGGATGTGGTGACCTATTTTGTCTCTCGTAATCAGTATTGGCTTGCAATCCACTTTGTCTGTAAATAATATAGCTACGCCTACTCTTGTCTGGTTTCCTCTTGCATGGAGTTTTGATTTCCATCCTTTGACTTTCAGTCTATGAATTAGTTTTTGAATAAAATGTGTTTCTTGTGTGCAGCATATTGTTGAATCTTGCTTCTTGATCCATTATGCCAGTCTTTTTCTTTTAATTGGTGAATTGAAACAATTAACATTCATGGTTATAACTGATAAGCATCGATTTATTCTAGTCATGTTATTTTCCTGTGTTTGGCTACCTCCCCTTTTTTTTTCCTCCCTCTACTTGTTTGCCAGTTGGATTCCTTCTGTTGGGGTTCATGGATTTGTAGTCCTTGTTATCTCTTTCTAGAATGTCCTTCAAAATACTTTGAGTGCTGATTTGGTGGTCATAAATTTCCTCAGATGTTCTTTGTCATGGAAGTATTTTATATCTCCATCAGTTTTGAATGATAGTTTTGAGGGGTACATCAATCTGGATTGAAAGTTGTTTTTCTTTAGAACTTGAAATATTTCCCTGCAAGTTCTCCTTGACTTGAGGGTTTGTGCTGAGACATCAGTTGTGATTATGATGGTGTTTTCTTTATAGGTGATATGTTTCTATTCTCTAACACCTTTTAAGATTCTATTCTTGTGTTGAATTTCTACAGTCTTAACTATGATATTCTGGGCTGTAGATATTTTTTGATTGTGGCTAATTGGAGTTCTATATGCCTCAATTACTGTATGTCAAATTCTTTTTCTCTACCAGGGAAATTTTCTGCCATGACATCGTTCCAGTCAGTCTTACACTATTCTTTGCCTCCTGTAGCAGCTGCTGTATTCATTTCTCATGGTCCCTTGCTATTTTTAAGAAATCATTCTTTTTGTGATCACTAAGCACTAGCCTGCCTTTTATATCTGAGATCCTGTCCTCACACTGGCTTATTTTGCTGTGGATACTTTCAGTGTAATTTTTATTTTCCTGGATATCTCCTTGAATCTTCTGTATGGATTCCATTTTCCTATGATGAGCATTCATGGCTTTCATGATTTTCCTAAGATCCTCTATTTTTGTCTGTTTCTGCTCTAGAGTCAGTAAGCATGGTTTTCATGTGGACACCATCTCTGCAGTTGTATGAAAAATTATTTCTGATTTGATGTTTTCTAGAGCCTTGTTCAATTGCTTTGTTGTTACTATTTCAGAGAGTTTAGGTGGGTGACTTTCAGATTGTTCCATCTCATTGCCCCCTGGGTTTGGCTTTGGTGAACTGGAGGTCCAGAATTGTATCTTGTTTAAATGTCTTCTCATTTTCTTTCTTTTTTTTTTTTTTTTTTTTTTTTTTTTTTTTTTTTTTTTTTTTTTTTTTTTTTTTTTTTTTTTTTTTTTTTTTTTTTTTTAGTTAAATTCCTGGGATGGTGCTTGTAAATTGCATGGGTTGCTTTATTGCTAGTATTTAGAACCCTTAGGATATGATTGCTCCTCAAGGTATCTTCCAGGTGTGTTTGGGTTTTGAGTCTGTTGCAAGATTCTACATCTTCAGTTTGTAGGGGATAAACATTGCTGCCTGTTTGGCTCAGTCCCTGATTCTTTGGCACTGTGTCCTCACAGTATTTTCTGTGACCCTTAGTCAATCTCAGTCTTGGAATGCCAGGAAGAACAGCTGTTTAGAATAGTTATGTTGACTTGGGCTATAGTGGTAACATCAGCAGTGACAATGCCATTAAACACAATCTAGAAAATTAGAACCTGAGCTAGCAATTAATTTGCCACCTTTAACTATATGAAGTAGATTGCTGGTTATATAACAAAATCTAAAACAAACTGGAAAATTATATGTAGTATATAATTCCTTATTATGTGAATTTTGCCCTCAGTTGCTAAAATCTAAAATGAGTTTTGGAGAAAACAGAGAAGGAGAAGGAAGAGGAAGAGATTAGAAATAAGGCTGTAGGACAATGGAGGGGTATTATACTAACTGTGGGGAACTGATGCAGCAGCCTGAGGGAAAGAGAGAAGGAAAAGATAAAGGGAAGAACAGAACAGATTCCCAGCCACAAAGAGGCTAGAAACTACATTCACACTGATATACAGACAAGAGCAAACAATGAAGGAGAAAAAAACAAGAACAGAAAACAACAAAAACAACCACAACAAAAAAAAATCAAATGAGAGAGAGAGAGGTGGGGGGAAAATGAGAGGGAGAGAGAGAGGGAGAGAGAGAGAGAGAAAATAGAGAAGAAATAGGTCTGCTTCCAGGTATGTCTCTCCTGTTACTGGCAGAGAACTTGTGAAGATAGAGTCCCGATCCATGCTGATTTATTTATCCCAGCAGGCCAGGGTTGGCTTTTGGCAGTGTAGTGGGTAATTTCAGCAAGCCTGCACCTTTTGGCCAGGACCAGACTCATTCAGCTTTGAGCCGTCAGCACAACTTCGATGGGCCTGAGCTCAGCTGGTAGCCATTAAATGGAACTAGCAGCCATTCTGAGTTCTGAACTCACTTGGCCCATCTCTAAGATGGTTCTGGCCAATCACTCTTTTGAGGAGGATGACTGAGTTCTCAGCACTCACTGCCGTCCATGTTCACTGCTACCCTCCATTGCTGCATCTTTCTGTGGAAGCCTTTGTGTTCACCAGCACTCGCCATATGTCCACAGTTTTCAGCCCTTCCTCTCATACAATGAGCCTTGCCTCCGGGAGAAGGCTCTGTTGGGTACCCACTTCTTTGTTGAAGTCTCTCTCTTCACTCTCTCCGTGGGCTTCAATCCATGCTTCAGATCCTTCCTGGGTCCAGGACACCCGCTTCCCTCCTCGGATCTTCCTCACATTGCTGGATGGTGACTCTCAGAGCAGCTGTTTCTCTTCTGCTTACCACTCTGCAGTCTTGGTGCTTCTCCTTCTGACAGAATGATAAGGATAGTCAGTTTATACTCCAAGCCAACTTTTGTTTGTAATCTTAATTAAATCTTTATGTTAAAATACCATTTTCAAATTTTTACTACTAAAATCACAGTAATATATACATTGGGACAAGTTTTCTGGAGTAGAATGAAACAGTATTTATTGAAATATGTATATATATATATGTGTGTGTATATATATATATATATATATATATATAGAGAGAGAGAGAGAGAGAGAGAGAGAGAGAGTATCTTTCAATGTGCTCATTAATATAATACTTTCCCTTTTGGAAATTTGCTTGAAATAAATTTTTAGGGAAAGTTCTCTGCATGATTAGAAAAACATAAAAATATAGTAATTGGATGTTATTTTGTCATATAAAGGTATCTCATTTATATAATTTTACTTCTGATGAGATTTTGAGGAAATTAAGTCATTTTTTCTTGTTTCCCAGTTCAACTTGATGAAACTCTTACTTATTAACATTTTAATTTGGGAAATACCAGCACAGTCTTAATATTAGAATAATAAGAAGTGATAGTGATCTTGATCACCATTGTGACCCTTTTAAACAGTAGCATACCAACTGGATAGTTTATGTAAATTACAATGTATTTTCATTTTAGGAAATTACTTAAAATTGTGTTAAAATTTTTTCCCTACTCAACTTTAATCTTAATATGGAAGATGATGAGTGTCTCACTGAGAAGGAAAATGTCAGCTTTGCTGACAAGAAGGTAACATCTTTAGATAAAGGCAAAAATAGGCATAGTTTAAATTTACAATGATAATTTAATTGTTGTATGTTTCCTTACAAGATACTCTGAGGAATCAGTGGCTAATCTTCTCCACCAGCTTCTGGAGCCGAATGGCCCTTCCATTAAGTGTATTAGGTAAAAACATGGATCACCAGGATAGTTTTCCACCTAACTAGCCCCTGGGTTAGAATCTCACTTGGGGCCCTGTTTGTTGATGTATTTTCAATAAGAAGCCATTAACTTACAGGTCAAGGGGTTAATGGAAGAAACAGTCTTGACTTCTTATTATCTTGCAACAGTTTGGCTGTGAGTTAAAGAAAGGTAACACTTTTCTTCCCAGTTTATCTTGGCAGTTTTAAAAATGGTGACATCATGTTTCTGTGGCTGAATAAAAGATTAAATCCCAATAGGGAAAGCTTTGGAAATGCATTTAGTCAAGCAGACATTTCAGACAAATGTTCTATCATGACCACCTTTGCTGTGGTCACTGGCATCCAGTAACAAAAACTAGGAGAAAAGCACCCTAATGATCTCTTCATTTCTAGGGTTCAAGATTTTTCTGTCAGGTTCCACTTTAGGCAAATTTGTCACTTGGGGCAGGAAGGGAAGGCAAGTTTCAGAAAACTTTAAGTAGAGAACAAAAACTATTTCTGCTAATGCAAAAGAAATTTTATGTCCATGAAAGAATTTACTCAGATTGGTACTCCTCAAATTCCAAGTATTTTGGAACATATATGGTGTAGAAAAAAACTCCTTTTACTAAAGAACTTGTTGATGAGTTTTAGATAGAATTATAGAGGCAATTAATTTGTCTAGGTTTTTATAGGTGGAAATTGTTGCTAGGCTTAGGTTATTTCTGTTATTTTTCTGTGGAAGCAACATACTACATAGCCCAACTATTCCATTATGATGTACCTGATGAGACTAGTTTATGCAATGCAATTTAAGAAGGTCTTGTAAATACAGTTTTGACTGGGAAATTTTCCCTAGAAATTCAACCATTTAGAGGGATTCTAGAAATTAATTAAAATACTCCTTTCAGGACATAGTAAGATTACTGAAGGTCATAAAGAACTTGGCTTCTTTCTCTATGACTGCCAGAATATTTTTATATTTTAAAGAGAAAAAACAATAACAACATAACAACAACAAGAAAAAAAATCAAAACAACACAAGAGCAATAAAAATGATACAGAATTCAAAATGAAATGATAGGAAATTAGCGATGTTTGTTATATTGCATATTATTAACTTCAACGAAGTTGCTTAGATTACCAGATGTAAGAATGCAAACCTGATCAACAATTAAAAAGAAAAAAAAACAATTTTGCAAAAACATTAGAAACAGTGCAAAGATTTACTAACCTAGTTGGTAGGAATTTAACAATGGTTGTTATATTGCATATATTGTTGTCTTCCAATTAGTTGAGATTAGCATGCTGCTGTCAGGGAAGTGGACCTGAGGGTCAGTGGAACAGATTAGAAGATGCAGACAAAGCTACAGAAACACTCTGCCACCTGAACTTTGACATGGGTGCCAGGCACATTCTCTGGAAGAAAGCCCCTTAATGAATGATGCTGGAGGAACTGGCGTTTTTCGTGCTGAAGATTAAAATTAGAACCATGTCCATTGCCATGCACTATACTGAACTCCAGGTGCATCAGGGATCTAGGTATTGAAACAGAAACACTAGACCTACTGGAAGAGAAAGTAGGTGGAAGTTTTGAAGACGTGGGGGTAGGCAGAGAGTTTATGAATGAAAACCAAACTGCATGGGAAATGCTTCATGGAATCAACAACTGGGATCTCATATTATTGAAAAGTTTTTGCACATCAGAAGAAATCACCAATAGTGTAAAAAGAAAACCCAGGAATTGGGAGAAAGTTTCAGCTAACTGTCCCTCAGACAAAGGACTTCTATTCTATGATTTTATTTGGAGATTGATCATAGCCATGGGTATAGTTATTACTCCGGAGTTGCCTTGAATTGAAATAATACCAGCCTATTGAATTGTAGTGCTCTGCCGACAAGCACAGTTTGTGTAGTTTGATTTGACACAGCTTGGATGGTGGGTTTGACTAATTTTGCTAATTAAATGTGCCACAACAGTCACTGTCAACAATGTGAATACATGTGGTTATAGTCCTCCTTTTCACCCATAATTTAGCTTGACAATGTCCATGGGAGTTTTTCTTTACTAAATACTTATACAAAGGGAAATTTTAGCACATATTTTTTAATTTCCCTGAAACTCTAACCTCAGCATAATAAGAGAGATGCAATTACATCTCTGTTTAAAACAATTTTTTAAAATAAATAACCCGGTGGAAAATTTTTCCATAATTGGGATCATTTTTTTTTCTTTCAGAATGAGTAAAGACCATTCTTTATAATAGGTTATACAGTGTCACTGATAAGCAATGATAAGCTACCTTCCTGTGTCCCCCATAACTGATAGATGCTGCTTTATACAGACTAGTGCCTTTTTCTAAAAAGCATCTCTGTTTATAGGCAGCATGACCTAAGGTCTTGGTTTCTTTGGTCCCATGGATTTTATAATCACTAAGACAGTTTTCCCATTTAACATCTCTAATAGTCCAAGTTCAGACTATGTATTTATTTGTACAAATTTTGTTTATTTGTAAACCTGTTAAAAATTCAAAGTTAACATTTTTCTCCTAAGAATTTTTAAAAGATGTTTCTGTAGCCTGTCTCTTTCACATATTTTCATGCTAGAAGGTTTTTTTTTGGGGGGGGGTACCAGAAATCAAACTCAGGACCTTGTACTTGCCGAGCGAACACTTATGCCATTGAGCTATATCCCTGGCCCTAGAAGTTTTCACATAGTAGTAGCTACTATGACAATATATGTTGGCCATCTTCTAAGGCATATTTCTAAACTATCTCCCATCAGAAGATCCTAGCATCCTTCAGTTTCCTGCAGGAGCTCTGTAGATGCTCACCAACAGTTCAGTTGTCTGTTCACACTGCTACTGACTGGTGCATACTGTTTTGGCCTCATCCATGATAACAAGATGATTAAGCTTGGTGATCTCCAACTGTAACCCAATTATTCTATGAAAAGGCAACAAGTTAGATGCAGACAACTGATGAACACAGAACATCGATGTGCTTTCCCTTTTACAGTTCTTGGTCCTGTTTTTCTACATGTTTTCCTTTGAACTTTTCAAAAGATGAAATGTTAGCAATTACTCACTTAAGTTTCATTACCAAAGCTACTATGGAGTATGATCGTTGGTCTCAAAGTTTCTCATTTATAGTTAAACACTTTCATTAAAGAAAGACTGAAAAATCTGGGCACCTTGTAGCCATTGTTAAATATTCTCTTCTGCTGTATAATTTCAGAAAGGAGTTCAGAAAAAAATGCCATTAAACCATTACTCTACCTCGCACATGCCATTAGTACCTGTGCTTGGATAATCAGCTACAGACCTATGTATGCTTTTTAACTTGGACTCATATGTATTATTTTCAGTGTTAATGTAATGTAATTTTTAGCAACAGCATTCTGAACTAAAAAGATATATAGCACACATACTTCTTACAAAGTAAATGATAGGATAATTGTTCCATCTGACAGCTTTGCAAATTTGTATTTCAAATTATTGTTTAACTCCCTGTCTCTGTATCTCTTTAGTTTTCTCTTACAATACACAGCCACACACATAAACACACACCCCTGGTGATGTCAAAAGAAAGAACTGGTTTTATAGTTTATTAATATCTGAACAAATATTTTGGGGGTAGAATTTCCCACTTTAAATGATAATACTAGAGTTAAGCTTACTATTGCTCTTTTACTTTAATTGAATTTTTTTATTAGTCATCTTTCACCAGCTGCTTAAGGTCAGGTGGAAAGAATGGATCTTTCATTCTTAGACCCTGACTTAAAATGACTTTTTACATGTGCTCTCCATGGTGTGGGCCTCACTAACTCTCACTGCAGTGGTGCTCCCCATCACCCACATGCCATTTCATTTAAGACAGAATAGCGACTCCCCAGAAAACAAGTGCAGTCTTCTCCTCGGTAAGTTGTAATTGAGGTTATAGCACAGCGCATTGCCAGTGGCAGAATCTATTACTAAGAAACAGAGACCATGATTTGAAGCTGGGTGCAGTGTAAGCAAAATGAATTAATTATTAGCTACACAGGACTGAGGAAAAATTCAGTTTCCTAAGGTGAAAGACATTGGCATTTTTAGAAAGAGGTCACAGCAAGGAACTTACTGATGAATCACCCCATCTTTCCCATTCTTCTTGACCTTTGCAAGTTTTATTTGCTAAGGCTAAGGTGATATTTATAAATAAAGTCACACTTTACTCAGAATTCATAGAAATATTTTATGTTCTTCCATAATTTAATATTCACAAATTTTAATGTCAATTCTTACTCTCACTTGAGCAGATAAATGGTAAAGTAATAACTGGAGTAAATTAGCTTCAGTATTATTATTCAGCAGAAGAGTTGCATTTTCTTTATCAAATATAGCTCGATGAAGGCAAAAATGAGATGTTTTTGAGTTGATGATCACTTACACCTTCATGTCATAAATTGTAAACTTTAGAGTGTATAACTTTTGTCAGAAACTACTAAAGGTTATTTGCAGCGATTATCTAGCCTATCTATGTCCTTTCCATAATGAGTAGTTTCACTGGGAATTATATCTTTATTACTGTTTTGCAGTCTAATTAATCTATCTTTCGATTAGACCCTTACATGGTTTATATTTTTCATAATTCAGAAATAAATATAATGAGAAAGTAAAAGAACATTTAATTAAACATTATTTTAATTATTTTGTTCGAATTGTAAAGAAGAAATGATATGGTAATAGAGATATGGGTATATAAATTTAACATAAACTTATTTATATGTCTGATGTAGATAAATTCATGAACTATTTCGATTTGTAGATGATTCTGTTATCATGCTCCCTAAATTTTGTTTCTCCAGCTTTCCCCTTTGCATATCTATTTTTAAGTTAATGTAATATTTATTTATACTGCTTTATAATACTCCGGACCTCTAATTTGCATTATATAATTATTATTTATTTAATATGCAGTGGTAATATTATTTAGTTCTTATTTGCATGTCTGGACACTTATAATTAATAGTATCAGTTGGATATTCATTACATAAAAATCATAACAAAGTGCTGAGTCATGTTTAATGAAAATAAGCTGTTTAGCTTTCTATGTCATTAAAAATTTACTCAGGGTACTAATCTTGATTTTTTTTCTAAATTTTATCACTTACCTACAAAAATATTGTATTTTGGTTTTTTTTTAGAATAGCTCTTTGGTTATTTTTATTTTTGACAAATTTACCCTTCTTTGTGGTGGCAGAGCAGTACTCCATTGTATGTAAATGTTCCACTGTCTTTATGCATTTGTTGATGGCTATAGGCTTCTTTCAAGACTTAGCTGTTATGAATTGTGCTTCTATTACCATGAGTGTGCACGTATCATTGAATCATGATGTCTTTAACTCTTTTAAGAAAACACTTTAAAGAATAGCTGGGTGCTATGGAGTTTTTAGTTTTAGTTTTTTGAGGAATTTGCATACTGACTTCTACAGTGGTTATAGTAGTTATAGATTCACCACCATTTGTCATTATTTGATTTCTTGAAGACAGCTGTGCTTTATGGGGTAAAATGGAATGTTGGTGTTGTTTTAATTTGTGTTTGTCTAGTGTACAGTAATGGTGTGCATTTTTTCATGTTTTTACTGGTCATTTATGCTTCTGATAAATGTCTATTACTTTTACTTGTCCATTTTTGATTTGGTCTTTTATTTTTGGAGAATCTACTTTTTAAATTTTCTAGATATTAGTCCTCTGAGGAATGGCTGGCAAAATTTTGTCTCATATGTTATCTCTTCACTATTTTGGTTGTTTCTCTTGCTGCTCAAAAGCTTTTTATCTAGATATGAATCCATTGTAGTTGATCTTTAACTAGAGAAAGTTCCTCCTTCTTTCTGGTAATGGCTTGACTATCGGTTATCATTTTCAGTTTTTCTTATTTTCTTTTTAATCCCTATTCTTTTCATAAGTTTTGCATTTAAGGCCAGGAAAGACAGATAAATAAACTCCCGACCAGGCACCTTATTAAAAATAATCTTTATGCTCAACTTAAATATCAGCCATTTGAATGATCATACTAATCATGTGTACTACAAGCTTGATGTAATGATACATGTCATTGCATGATAGCAATTCATGCAGTATGATGTTCTGTGACTGAATCTACTTTCCCCTCTCATTAACTGAACTGTTGTAAAAATGTGACAAAGTGCATATAGATTGAACAGTTTGTAAGAGACAGCACAGGTAGGAGGTAATGGAGCAGATTTATACTGGGGCCCTCTGATTTTAAACTTTATGCTCTTAACCACTCTGCTATGATGCCCCCTCCAGCACAAGTACTACACAATAGCAAAGCCCACAGTTGTCACGTGTTTGAATGCCGTATATGTAAGAATCATTTTCTAAACATTTTTTTCTTCCTTCTCTTCTTCCATGTTCACAAAGATAAGAATTTCAGATAGTCTCCTTGTTTAGGTTTTCATGGATACTCAGATCCAAGGACTAACATTTTCTGTGTGACCTCAAACATATAATCTAACATCTCATGCTTCAGTTCCTTTGTGTCATTATGAGGATTCAGTGAATTTGTTGAATTAAACCATTAGAAATAATACCTAGTACATAATTGCACTCAATTAAAGATATTTTTATTAGTTATAACTCAAATAGAAAGCCTTGTTTCTTGAAAGCATCCAGTTTACCTTTGGATAGAAATGGCCATGAAAGGACAATGAATCATACAATATGCTTTTCTATTCCAAATCTACTTTTCCTTTCCTTTATCCTTCAGAAGTGGCTTTTCTTATTCTCACATACCACTCAACAGTACACTTCTGACAACAGATATATGAAAGAAGAACCTTGCCCTGTCTGGGTACCCCACTCTCTAGAACCTCTGAGTGTTCAGTTATCTGCAAGTTCTGCTAAACCTTGTCCTTCAGTTTTTATAGATGCTTTATTATATAGGCAGAATTGATTACATTATTGGCCACTGGAGATCAATTCAACCTCAGTCCTTCTTTCTACCATCAAGGTCGAGATGGAGGTGAAGGTGCCAACCTTCTAATCAATCTTATTATAAGCCACAACATTACAAGCCTCTCACTCCAGCAACTTTGTAGTGCCTGCAAGATTGAGCTTTGAACATCTCCAGGGTGGGAAGATTTAAAGAGGAGCAGCCTAGAAAGAGCATGGGGATGGAGTACAACCTGTGCCATTACATGTGTCTCTTCACACTGTATAATCTAAAGTTTGGCCTCAGAAGTTGGCCATCTCACCATTACCCACTTCTAAATGAAAATTCCTAGCCCTGGTGGCAACCAGAACCTATAAGGGGCAGCAAGAGATACCAGGTTTTTAGCTTTTGATTGCCTAGCAAAGGCAACTTGTTATGTTTTTTATAAAAGAAGTTGATATTATAACTTTGTGGAAACCATGGAAGGACAGCAGGTATTTTATCTTAGTAATAAAACATTCTGTTTGCCGGGTACATCTGCAATAAATCATTTTTGGTAGATAATAAAAATTAAAGTTTTGCAATGAGAGACGAAAATAAAAGCATCACTAGAGAGAAATGGGTGCCCTCTAGGAATAAAATAGTGGTGGCTGAGGTAGAATATATCATTATGATCATCGTATATTCAGCAAACACCATCGATAACTTGTATTTCAGGTGTGGAGCTATTTTCTGGGACAACCAAGGTGGCTCGGTTGTTGTCATATTTGCCTTTAATGAAATCGATAATTGAAGAAGTAATTATGCAACATAGCACTAAGAATGGTGAAAAAGGCAGAAAACAACGAAAGATCTCAGAAGAGACTGTTGTCACTCTAGTGTACTTGGAAAAACCTTGGAAGAAGAGTCACGTTATTGAACATTCACTGAATTAGTGAAACGATATCACTGAAGCTTTTGTATTCCTGTATGAAATGCTATGTCAAGGATACAACCTAGGATTTGACACATACATGGCAAAACTCAGGACAGAGTTGTCAGGACAGAGTGTATATTTTGGATCCTCAACAGGAGAGAGGAAGCTTTACATCTCCTATAGACCCCTATAATGCAGTTAATAAATGGAGCCAATAGAAGTTGCATGTTATTTCCTAAATATCAGCTGGTGAAATTTGCTGGGGGCAAGTTGTGTCTAGATCAAGCTTCTGCATGGTAGCCTATTTCAAAGTATTTAAGAGGTTATATATTTTAAAAGGAATCAGCAGTGAATCTTTTTTGGAAAAAAATCTTAAAATTGTAATAGGTTATTTTTATTTGGAATTTTGTAAGTCTGCTCCTAAAAATAAGTTTTTCTGTCTACATTGGTAAGTTTCCAAGTGACATTGAAATTTTCATGGACATAAGACTTTCTATCACAGAATATATCAGTGTATTGATTACTTGAAATCATGTATATATATATATATATATATGTGTGTGTACATATATGTGCATGGGCTTACCTTTAATATCTGAATTCTCTCTGTAGTAATATGAATATAAAGTTGGTATGCCATTCTTAGAGGTACTGTTCAGTTATTAAATTATAGCTAATAAAAATTTTTATAGCTAAATACTAATCTTAACTACTCTGGGGTCCCCCTCTGGTCTAGTGTAGCATTTAACCCCAATATATTAACAATAGCATTAAAAATACCTAATGCACTAACATGTATTAAATGTTTACTGTGTGCCAAGCAATGCTGTCAAATCTTTTCATGTATGATTTCTTTTAACTCTTAAAATTAACAATCAAAAGTGCTTCATAGAGTTGTAACTTTTACTTAAAAATTAATACTTTCACATTTTACTTGACTGCTACATCTAATTGTTTTACTTAAAGTAGGTCTTTTAGGATTTTGCTCCCAAATAATAGGTCTTCTTTTACATCACATTTTTTTTCTGCTTCCAACTTGGGTCTCACATTAAAAAATGTTGAGTAGAGACTGGAGTTTGCAATAAATTCTTAGTTTACTTTTCCTTCCAGAATTTTGGCAAAGGAAGGACAGAAATACAGGTTTGCTAAAGGGAGAAAGTGAAATGAGGGTTTATCAAAAGTTAAAAAATAAGGTAGGTGTGGTGATGCACATACATAATTCCAGCACTCTGGGAGATTGAAGCAGGAGTCCAGCCAAAAGCTGAAGCCCAGTCTGGGCAACTTAGCACCTTACTTAAAATATATATTCATATGGGTTGTGTTGTGGCTCAGTGCAAAGGACCTGAGTTTAACCCCCAGTAACACACACACCCACACACACACTCAGAAAATAGATAAGGAATTTTAAATGGAGAAGAAAGAGAACAGGAGAAGATGGAGAAATTGCTCTTGTAAGTTCCTAGAGATAGAATAGAAATGTGTTGTCCCTCCCTACATTTATTTTCTGTTTTCCAAACAACTCCATTTTTTGGTTTTTGTTTTAGGCTGTTGTAGGATTGAACCAAGATCTTGAATGTTAGGCACCTACTCTAACACTGAATTACTCTCCCCAACCCTACATGTTCTTTGTTGATGCTATAGTGACAAAAATGTTATTTGAGAAGTCAATAGTTCATAACATTTTTGTGATGAATTAGAATAGGATTTGCAATTTAAGGCAAGTATCCAAAACATAAAAGTAGTATTAGCATTAAAGGAACAAAATTAAACTACAGCAGGCCTTTAGGGCCTTATAGAAACTTATGTATTTTTATATATTTTTTCAGTCTGGACTAAAGCATCACATTCCTGCAACCTGAAATGGATCAGGGCCACACTTATGTTTTTTATTATATGTATGTGTTATATATACACATAAAACAGAGAACATAGATTTCTTTTTTCACCCAACGCTAATGCACTAATGTTAGGAATGATATGATACAGCAAGTAGGAGGATTAAAGTGCTTTTCATTATTGACTCTATTCAGGCAAAATAGTTGGACAAAGTGAGTAATGGAACTAAATTATATTATATGAGGTGCTTGTCTTAAAGCTATCATTCTATTATGCCTTCTAATGAGTTAAAATTGCATTTTATTTATGTAAAATGATAAAAATAATTATAGTATGCAAAATGGAAGAAACAATACCAGATAGATGAGATAAACGGAAAGCTATTCACCTGAACAAAAACTTTCTTAAATATTTAATGCATGTGTGTGTGTATATATACATATATATATATATATATATACATACACATTATTATTAAGACCATGCCTGAGTGATTAGTACTGAGCAATATGATGTCCAGAATGTTATTCTAACACAACTTGGCTGTTCATAAATCTTTTAATTTTAAACTGCCGATTTGCAGTTTTTCCTTTCATCCTCTTGTTTTGAAGTCTTGAGGTGGGAGTGCTAATTAATGTTAGGATTCTTAACTGGTATACTTGTTGCTAAGCAAATAAAACTGTCAGAGCATTTTATTTTGAAGCTGCACTCTTGTTTTGAGTGCTATCACATTTGAAATCATGCTTGAAGAAACATTCCATGGCAGAGGGCCAGGGCTTTCATTAAGAACATATTGCCCATGACCAATTCTCTGGTTTATTTATTTCTGCAATACTTATTGCTCCCGTGGTTCATATATGTCTAATGTTGAAAATTGCACATAAAGGTTATGCACACTGTTGTTTTACAAATATGACAATGTATAACTTACAAAATTATAAAACATGGAAGTTAATGAAATTTTTATTTAGAGTTGTTCATTTTGGTGGTCGAGCAGGAAGATCTTAGCAACTTCTTCAGCTGTCTTAGCTAGAAGACCTGTTAACATCTATATTCTTCATATGCTTCCTTTGCTTACTTTGGGTTTATTCAGAAGTAGTCCCTGTGTGGAGACTACTCATGTGAGTAATTTGTTTGGGAAGTTCAGAAAATACTGATAGAAGATAGCAAAGGGCAACAACTAGGAGAATTCTTGGGAATGAAAACTATGTCTGGCCAGGGATGGAGGAGGTAGGATACTCACACAATCAACTCATCACTGGCTGAGTGCTGCAGATTTAAAGATGTGATTTCCCCAGAACACGAATGTGCTGGCATTAAGTTCCTAGAGATGGAACACAGAGGAACTCATAAACCTTGCCTGCTTATATTTTCTATCTGCCATACAAATAGGCCGCATGGTCTTCCAATATTCAGAGAAAGCTCTGAGGTGAAGACAGGCTTGTCAAAGGGACACTGGTTGGAGCAACTGGAGCAGTAACAGCAGTGTGCTCTAGGTGGACCACAGCATCGGCCATGCTTTCTGTGTGCTTACGATCACCCAGTGAGTTCTTTTTATTTCATCTTCATAGATGGAAAGATAGGAAATTTCTCAACTGTGTAGCTCTTTTGTTAGTTTACACACATTTATTGATTCCTCCTGCTAGGGGAGGGGTATAGTGGCCCTAAGTCACTATGAGAAGGGCCACTGTTTTAGGTATGGAGGCAGATGCTAGGGAAGACTCTATGTCACCAGCAATTCCCTTATAGTCAGGGTGAGGCTATGAAGGTCAGAAGGCGAGGAACTATGCAAAGGCCTTGGAGTCCACAGAAGGATGAATCATTTATCTATGGGAAATTACAGGGTCCTAGTATCTTTTGGCGTGACTCTGGCCCTTTGTTCTAGTATTGACTGTCTCTATTTTAGCTCCTAGTCTCTTTAAACCCCCAACACCAGAGGTGCATGTGTATAGTAAGGAAGGAATTGGCAATAGGGAGTTCATCTCTTCAGAGTAATTTAGTGACTGTCCTCTAGCTGAAATATTCAGATAATGGTTGAAGATTTTGAGATGAAGAATCCCAGATCCAGTTATAGGAGAAGGTAGGGACTCTGCCTGCCAAAATTCTAGTTTTATCTAATGGATGCCCCTAGCATGTGCCCAACATACATTTTTTGAGAGAACCCACATTGGAGAAGTAGTAAACATAATATTTAAGGATATGTACCAATTAATCTGGAAGGAAGGGCTTGACAATAATGATGTAAGTAGAAGTATAAAATTATCCCAACTAGTGCTCTTAGAAAATGTTCTCATTATTCTTCCTTGGATTTCCAGAGGTAGCTGCAGGAATACTATTTAATTGAATGTTTATTATTTATCATGAAATATACCTCATCTCTAAAAGCCTGACAACTAATCTGCAAGGCAGATTTTCATCTTCATTTTATATTAACAGAAAGGAAATTCAGAGAGGTTAATTAACCTGTCTTAAAGGAATCACAAAATGAAATCAGTCAAGATTTAACATGCATATCTCACATTCTAAGGTGTGACTACAAATCAGTAGAAAAGACAAGGTAAAACACAAGATAATCCAGATTGCATTCTTTATCTAGTTCAATGAACATTATCTAGAAATCCACTATAGGGCAACCATTCAGTGATTCAGCTAGTTACTGAGCTACCATCATGAACAAGATGGGCAAATTTCTTGCCTGCTTATAGTTTTTAGTCTAGTAGGAAAAAAACTGGTGCTTTGGGATCTGAAGGTAGTTGGATTAGGAATAACGTTTTCTCCTATTTTCTTGATTTTCCTTGCTTTATTTTTATAATTAAAAAGAATGTTTTCCTTATAAAGATACAGCTACTGTGATATCTTTAACTGAACATGCAGCTCAACTTATAAGGTTAGGAGTGTTGGATCACAAGTATTAACTGCTTAAGCTAAAGAAAACATAATTTCATTCATAGAGGAATTAAGTCAACTGTTGTAAAATATGGAAAATTAACTTCTCATCTAAGTAATATGAATCTAGGCATAGTAGTTTTTGTGTTTATTGTCATTAACCAGTTTGTTACATCAGTTACCCTTAGGCAGACTCTGGAAATAGCTTTCTGCTGCATTCTTTCCTAAGGATTTAGGGTATTATGCCTAACTGCATTGATTCAGAGGGATTTTACTTATTCATTGTGTGCAGCCAAGACTTGTTCCCCATCTGGTTAAGCAGCATGCCTCTCTGGATAGCATTTGTACAGTGTTCACATGATGCTTGGGTACTTATGTGTCAGCTTTTCATTGTGCCTGGACGAAGTGAGCTGTGTGGAAAGCCTCTGGAACTGTAAACTCTAATTTCCCAGTCATGAGTAGTTAGGAAACCAGAGTTCTGCATTTTCATTAACCCAGGGCCCTACCTGCCGGCTCAGCTTACTACCTGCTAAGCCTCCTATGTCTGTTAGAAAATGTGCATTGGCAGTTACCCAGTCTTGCTAAGACTCATAAATAAATGCCTTTCATATGAAATGTATTTGGTTTGGTATATTGACACTGGAATACATTATTCTTTTAGCAGTTGAATAAATTAAAATAAAATGATGGCTTCATTTTTCCATGTAATAAGATGAGCATAATTGGGTTAATATCTTAATCTGGCAGTCAGGAATTAGATTGTATACCAGGAATCACACAATTTAGCTAGAAGAAATTACATGTTTCCTTTTCCTTTCTCTTGATGATCTTCCTACACACCAATAAGCAGGGGAGGGAATTGGCAGACAGAGACTGAAATAACGTGGAGAGATTGCAAAAAAGCTCTGAGATCAGAGTCCCATGACCTCAAGATCCTAATTTAATTAGTTTGAGGAGCAGTTAGGGTACTTGATGTTTTAAAGCTCCCCGATGACACGAGTGTGCAGCCAAGGTTGGGAATCATGTTGCTGTCATGGATGTCAGAGAGAACGTTTCTCTAAGGAAGATGCTTGCTGACTGCCCCTCTTCATCTCTCCTCCTTCTTCCCACTAAGTCTGGCTTACAGCCTGGCTTGTTGATTTGGGCTAGGAGAATAAAAGAGCTATTGAAGATTAAGAAGAATAAGAGGAAGATTCAGGTAGCTCTGCTAATAGTCTTGTGGACATATAGAAGATTAGGGAGAACCCTCAAGACCACTGTAAGCTGTCATATAGTGGAGTCAGCTCCCCGGCCCTTGCCCGCTTGCCCAAACACACTGGGGGTGGGGTATACACCCTACTGGTGGATCCGTACTTTGCCAGAGGCATCTGTCCAGGAAGGATTCTGTCATCACATAGGTGTCTTGAACTTGGCCTTTGACTGAAAATGTGTTTAATTCACTTCATATTTTACAATGAATGTTTAATATTCCATTTAAGATTCAAATATTTATTCATCAATCTATAAAGCATACATTTAACAACTCATATCTTTGAATATATGAAGACCAGGACCAGTTATATGAAAATGTACCTGGAGTCAAGAATGCCATAGAACTTAGTAGTTTCTTGAGAAGAAAGTTTTGTGCTATTATCTGTTTGTTTCTTCTTTGTAAGAGAGTCTTTTTTGTTGATGTCTTATACTCTGAGTAACTGCTTTTAAGATTATGATACACAATGTATTAACTCCTGTTATTCTGTTACTACTTTGTTAAGAGTTTTTGTATTATTTTTTCATAAAAAGTCGATTTTCTATCATCTTACAGGAAATAAGAGTCTGTCTTTCTTTAAAACTTGATGAACCTTACCTAGGAATGTGATATCACTTACCCTTGGATGATTTTAAAGAATTTTATGTGATTTAAAGCTATGCTAAAAAATGGAGCCAGGCATGGTGCACATCTACAATTACAGTACTTGGGAGGGTGAGGCAGGAAAATCATTGTGAGTTTGAGGCCAGCCTCTGCTACATAGTAAGTTCAAGGTGAGCCTGAACTGCATAGTGAGACCCTGTGTCAAAAAACAAAACAAACAAACAAAAAAAACAAAGAGAAAGAGATAAAAAGGTAACATTCTAGCTATTGGATACCCATGAAGACATCTTCTACTCAAGAAAGATAATCATTTCAGTGTTTATCGGTTCAGGTGGTATCATCACATGTTAAGAAAATATCTCTAACTGAAAACATATACTAGAAGAAGCAAGGAAAATCAATTATAAGTAATTTTATATCATGGACTCTTTTAAAATAAATTTCAGGGTATTTGAGCTCTCATAATATGGTAAATATAATTGCTCACTGTGAAATGCTAAGTTATTGAATTTGAGCCTTTCATATAAAACAAGCTCTTCTTAATAATTGAAAAAGTTAATAATCTCACTTTTCTTCTGAAAAATAAAAAATGTGTTTTTATGCAACTTTTGATGATTATTATCATACATCTCTGCAGACACACACTCCACCGTGTTCATCTCCTGCTCATGTCATTAGTGGAGATATGAGTAAATTCCAAGTTAGATTTCACTGTATAGAATCTATGTCTCTAAAATATGTGCTGTTGGGGATGTAGCTCTTTGATGGTGGGCTTGCATATCATTTA
This sequence comes from Dinomys branickii, assembly GCA_004027595.1. Lineage (NCBI taxonomy): Eukaryota > Metazoa > Chordata > Mammalia > Rodentia > Dinomyidae > Dinomys > Dinomys branickii. Next base: position 59,085 of record PVLD010002522.1, read on the forward strand.
CAGGGCACTGAGTTCACTTTATAGCACCGAAGGAAAAAAAGTGGTGTATGTTTGTGCTAGCATTTTTTAGTCACTCTTCAAAGATAATCCAGGGCTGGGGTTATAGCTCAGTGGAATAAGTGCTTGCCTGGCAAGGTCCTGAGTTCAATCCCCGGTACCACTAAAAAATAAGTAAATAAATAAATTTTTAAAATAAATAAATAAAAATAAAAAAGATAATCTAGAATTTGTGAACATTTGTAAAATTTTATAGACCTTACAAAATAGTTATCTAGTCACAGTTTGTAATGCTACAGCTTCTTTAAACATGAAGAGTCAGTAAAAAGTAGCAAACCATTGAAAAGATGACTGAATCTTCATGTTTTCTCTTGGGGACAAATTATAGTGTGTCAGAGCAGCAACAATTATGTATTTGCTCATAATGGTGTAAGTTTGTACCTGACTGAACAGGAACTGCTTGTGTCTGTTCCATGTGCTATAGCTCAGCTGGGGGTGCTGAAGGGCCCACTTCCACCATAGTTTAATGTGCACGGCTTGCTGTCAACTGGTCATCTTAGTTGTCCTCCTGTGACCTTTCCACATAGCTCAAGTGAGTCTCTCACAGTACAGCAGCTGATTTCAAAGAGGAATCAACTTAAGGATGACTATTTCAAGAATTCAAGTCCCAATGTGCAATGGCTTATCAGGTTTCTGTTAATATCTCATTGGCCAAAAGTAGTTTCATGCCAAAGGCCAGAGTCCAAGTGGGAGAGGCAGCCTATAGATAAAATGTACTAGGATGTATGGCTCTTTGAAAGGCATCAGAGAAACTGCCTGTCATAGTAAGTTCTAACAAGGAAAAATCACTTTAACCACAAAATTGCCGTGAAGAGAAGGTATCATTTGTTCCATTTTCCAGATAAGAAAAATAAGGTTGAAATGTTTTAAGTGACCCAGAAGAGATTACATAGTTCCTAAGTGGTGAGTTACCATCTTTCAGCCAAGCTTGAATGCCTCCAATATCTTCCCACCTTCATGGCCCATGCTTCCTTCTTAACTAGTGAGTACGGTGCAACTGCTGCAGGCACAACTCCTCGTGTGCTTTTACTGGCAAACACAATAAATGCCTTGCACCTGATGAGCTGTGCTTTGAATTGAGGGAGAGAGATTCCTGGACACCCAAATTAACCAAGTCTAACTCTCAAGCCAGAGAGATTTCTAGAGTGAGGGTCATGAGAAAAGCACTACCAGTGGGGCAGGGCTGGGAAACTGCTGCTTTTGCTCTGACCCATCACAAGGCCTTTTCCCTCTGTCACACTGATCAGTAATGACTCTATTTCAAGTACTTTCAAGAAGGCTTTCTCTAAGGCACCTTGTTAAAAATAAATAAATAAACACATAGCAAGGGCATTACAAATATGCTAATTTCAAAAGTTTTCTATTTGGTGTATTGGCCATGTCACAGATATGGTTGGTACTCCTTTTCAAAATCAGTACGGGTCACACATACGACCATGACACTCTATTCTTCACATTAAACCACACCAGGCTTGTTCTTCCCCTTCCTTGGTTAGCAGATTAGAGTTTTTCTTTAAAATGCCAGAAGTTAGTTACTAATCAAAGCATTTGATTAATTAGCTAGACCTGTCAGGCCAAACAGAAATAGCCAGGTCTTTTAAATCTCTTAATATGAGCCAATTTTCACAATAACCTTTTTCATTCATGGCCTTCGCGTTTTAATTTCTTGCTCATTAGTGATCTGGGTTTTGGGCTGGTCTGAAAGGAAAGCATTCGTGTTCTAAATAGGACTCACTCATTATGGATTATAGGCTTTTGAACAGGGATGCCTATGCACAAAAGACTGCCTTCCCATTTGCTTCGATATGGCTAATTGGACCTTCACCTTGTTTTTACAAGCAAAGGCTAAGCTTCAAACAGGAGACGGGTTTTATTATGGCACAGTTTGGGTTGTACTGAAGAGCTGGTGACCTATCATTATCAATGCAGATGTGAAACTAAAGTAAAGCATGTGTTTGGTTTTGCTGGAGACAATAAAAGTAATGGCTGCTTTTAAAACCAGTAAAACACTGAACTAATTGGAAAGAGAAATTCATTGAATGTATCACCAGGCAATAGCTCAATTCCCTGAGTGATAAAATACAACCACTAAGCACTCAGAAATAAACATGAGATAGTTAAAACACACACACACACACACACACACACACACACACACACACAAGCCTGAACCCACAATACCCTTGTATTGACTTCTAAAGAAATAGATTTCTTATATCCTCAAAGAAATGCAGGTATTATTTGTCTCTCAGGGTTGAACATCATCGTAGTATATCACGGTAGTGTCCTTTATGAAATGTTTCTTTTCTCTTTTAGAGTGAGAGGGAGTTTGCCTTAGTTAAAATAATCTACTTGGCAGATATTTTCAATTTGTTTTAAAATGGCATTTGTGTTACTTGCAGTGATATTTTCCCCTCTCTCCCTTCTCTATTTTCTTTTCTTACAGAATGTACTGTTTATTTCCAAATTACTCGACACACTAATAGCCTATTTTGCTTTTGGCAGAATTCGTATATCTATTGAATTGCATTTTGTTTTGTTGAATTTCCTTCAATAAGTATCTCTCCAATGGCTTCTTTTGGTGGCAAAACATTAAACTATTTCTTTAGGGCCTTTGGGTTGAATTTGTAACATATACCCACAATCAACCTCATAATAAACCAAGAGTTCTAATTAATTCACTGTACCCTCCAGTTTAAGTATTTATGGATGTGCCTAGTTGAAATGCTGATACACAAGTTCCTACTGGTCTTAAACAAAATGGTTTTCCTGGTAGTGTTATCAATGTTAAGAACTCAGGTTTCATACTTTAAGGTTAGCAAGTCCAGCAGCCACCCTAAATGTGGCACCATGTTAATGGAGTCCTGGAAGCTGCTGCTATTAAAATGAGTAAGTTAAGGAGTCAACACTGTTTATTTAGGCACATTAGGATAAAATAGTATGAGAGCTTGGACTTAACAAAAATCAATTCAGCGTGCAGAGTGCACATCCATCAGGGCTTTGTTATGATGTCAGGGGGAGCAGCAACCCTGCTTCACTTTATGAAGAATGGTACATTAGCATCCTGACATCCTTGGACGGCTGTGACATTTGCTGTTATGGAACTACTTCAAGGCAGCCATGCAACCCCCGGGGACTACTCCAACTACATTAAAAAATTAAGTTGGCATCAAATGACTTATTGAACTCTTTATTGTTCTCCCTGGGATTTGGTTGTCAATCTACACAGTAGTTAGTCTCGTTCCACAGCAACTGCATTAAGTAGGAAGTTGTAACTGTTATGCTGATCATTTGAGCAAATTATTTTTCTTTAACCAGCCCCCACATGCAACAGCAATATTAATAAATGTATCCTGAGTGAAAAGTATGTTTACACACTGCATGGTATTTTCCTTTGTATAGTATCTGGCTTTACTTCATAAGGACTACTAGATAGGAATTATTCACTGTGAGACTTTTAAGTGTTACTCTAGTCATCCAACATAACAAATCAAAGCTCATGCCACACCCTCATAAACTGGAAACTCCTTTTTACATAAAACATAACTTAATTATTGACTTCCTTTTATTTTTATGGATATGTATGCTTCTTGCCAAAAGAAAAAGTTGGTGGAACATACTCCTTGCTATGTTCCCTCTTCACAACTTTTAGCCTTCATTATTTTAGGTGTGGGGCATTAGGTGTTTAATTTCATAAGCTAAATTATTGTTTAGTGTTTAATTATATTTGATATTTACTAATAGTAATGCAAAATATGTAACCATTTAATTTCTTTATATAATATATAGTATCTAATACTTTTATTTGAAATATAGTCCCCACTTTGTGGGGGATACACAGACAAATCTTGGAATTCCAAGATCTCTAGAAGATACCAGAAACTAGAGGTAGTACTAAAGCCTATATATAGATAATACTTATGTATATACAACTAAATGCTTTTTTCATCTTAAGTAAGTACTTGCACTGTGGCCATAAATTTTGAAGTTTGAAATATAATAGCAAAATTAGCACAAATTTCATTTTCCTCTTTCACAGTTTTACAGATAGAAGATTTGTTCTTACCACAGATTTTGGGCAACCTCAGCATATGATATTTTGTTCTTATTTAATTGAGAACCTTTACCTTTTTACTGGAAGAAATCACTTCACTGCTTCTCTTTGGCATATTCAAGTCGTCAACATCATGACTGTGTTTCAGGGCCTCTAGTAAGTAAAACACAAGCATTGCTATCCCAAGACAGTCAATCTGAGAACCAAGATGGCTACCAAGTGATGACATGGTAGTAACATGTAGAAGATGGGTACACGGGACAAAAAGGTTTTGTATCTCAGAAGGGACAGAGCAGGAGGGCATGAGATTCCATTATGATACTCAGAATTGAGTGTTATTTATTTATTTTTTGAGACAAAGTCTCTCTGTATAGTCTAGACTGGCCTTGAACTCATAGCAATCTTCCTTCCTCACCCTCTGAGTGTTGCTGTTACAGGTGTATGACACCATGCTCAGTGCTGGTATGTACTTTAAAACTTATGAATTGTTAATGTCTATCATTCATATTTAATGATTTTGGACCACTGTTGACTAAAATGGAGAAAAGCAAAATCTTGCATAAGGGAAGATGACTATATATCCAAGAAATACTACACTCTATGTTATTGTCCCAATCCATTTTTTTGTTTTCTTTCAATAATCTTGTTAGGAAATTGCTATATAGTTATCACTGAAGCTTAAGAAAACTAGGAAAGCATAATAAAGAAAATTGACATGTAATGTCACCCCAAAAAGTAACCCCTGGTAATAGCTGATATCTTTACAGAATTTATTATGTATTTTTCCTGTGTAAATGTGTGTTTTGTATTTTAAGTCTATTTTTATAATTAGTCTATGGAACTAATTTTGTGCCAGTCCAGTCTAAAAATATACCATGATTTGTTTAGTTCATAGCTGCTCTTGAAGTTCAATTTCACTCTAAGGTATTGCAATTATAAATAATATTTTGTTAGCCATTTCTGTATGTATAATTTGAATGAAAGGAGGCAAAAGGTGATATATGTTTAATATTCAGACATGTTACCAAAATATTCTCTAGAACTGTACCTGGCTGTGTATGAAGTTCCCTGATTCTCACTTTACTTTTAGGAGTAATGGAAGTGGAAGATCATTTGCTTCAGGCACCAGGAAAGGCCTAAGATACAGTAGTGATGGCAGTGGGATGGTCCCATATTTACTGTGCAAGTGGTAGACAGAAATCTGAAATGAATAAATGTATAAATGCCTTCCTGAGAGAACTTGTCCTAAGTTGCTGAACTTGATCTAGCATGAGGAATCAGGAAAGGCCTCCCTGAAGAAATGGTGTTTAACACTGGGTGAGCAAGTGTGCTACACAGTGTTATGTTATGCTAGCAACCATTCAACACTCTGCTCGGGGATGTTATATATGTTTTGGCACATTCTAAGTTACATTATTGTATTCTATGGGTAGACCATCAAAACTGGACTACAAAGTCTCTTTTCTACTCCTTTCTCCCTCCTGTGCCCACAAATACTGTGATTAAGTGATGGTCCTGAACTATTTTGAAAAGGAAAAAAAATAGTCTTCAAATTCCAAACAGTTTTATATCTTTCAGGTGGAGTTTTACCTTATGACATTGTACGTAGGTCCCTCAGTACTGTTCATTTCTCTGCATGGAGCCAGGTGAAGTTCTAGTCTCAACTTTCTAAAGATAGAGTCTAAAGACCCTATCTTTGAGGGCTTTAGGAAAAACTGAGGTGACTTTGAAGGAGCCATACATTGGAATGCAAGCAATAATTGCCTCTGTGATCTCCCTGTCCTCTCTGGATGAGTTTTACCCATCATTCTGTCCACACATGCCTCCATCACTAAGAAGGAATGAACGTATGTGGCTTTTAAATGAGATTTGGGACTAATATTATATTTGTGTTGACTAAATTGTTTAATCTCAGTGTTAGTTTTCTATTGCTGAAACACTTTTGGTACTTCATTAAACATTTCAAAAGGTGCCCCTAACTATATCAAATAATTTTCCTAAAAGAAAGTCAGTCGAATTTGTCAACAATAGGCTGATGCAGAATATTCTATGAATACAGAATATTCTGTAAAACTCTAATAGGAGTTTTATGTTGAATTGCGCAAATATAACCTAAGATTGAGGCCCAAAGGGCTGTGGCTATTTGGTTTCTTTATCCAAAGAGAAAATGACTTCAAAGCATTGCTGATGCAAATATTACTACTTAGAATGTAATGAGTTTCTAGTTCTCTCTTTTCTCTGTGAAATGTATGCTTGGTTGACTAAGATTCAGTGAAACCTCTCATTAGGGCACCACGGTTCATTAGGGCTTAAACAGGCATCACTGAAATTTGAATTGGCCATGCTGTGATAGTCAGGTCTGTCTGAGTGGTAATCAAGCAACATTATGTTGTGTGTTTTACTTCTGCTATGGTTTTTGGTCTTTTTTAAAAAAACATTAGTGACTTGGTTTTGTGTTGTATAAAATATTGACAAGCTCCTTAGTAGTGGCATCTTGTGAATGAAAATTTTAAAATACTTGTGAATGAAAATTTTAAAATGCTTGTGAATGAAAATTTTAAAATGAGATTCTTATAAGAATATTCAAATCTTCTAAATTTGAATATGACACCGCTTGTTTTCCACTTATTAGAAAGGATATGTTAGTATAATCTTTATTTCTATTCATTTTCTCAAACTGGATAAAATATCTACATGTGCACAGAGCACTAGAAAACTAAGTAATCTAGATATTGACGTACTGAATATCCCACATGCAAATTGAGAGAGAGATGGAGAGGAATACTGCATATAATTTGATTGTTTGTTTTATTTTGTCTTTTGGAGACAGGATTTCATTACGCAGCTCAGGCTAGCCTTGAACTCATTTTGTATCCCACGGTGGCCTCAGACTTGCAGTGATCCCCCTGCCTCAGCCTCCTGAGTGAGTGCTGGGATTATAGGCGTACACCACCATGCCTGGCTTATGTTGATAATTTTATACTGTCAAGTTGTTTTGAGTTTGTTGTGGTTTCCTTTGTTGTTCTTATGTGGACTCACCCATGGTGCTATGTATGGCACAAATGTAAGGTTCAAATTTGATTGCTTAATTTTGGAAGATGCAACCTGATTGTGCTTGCTCACCTCAAGCCCAGTGTTACAAACCAATGAAGTAATGAGGCTAGTGTGTGTCCTACTTTTTATACCCCGTCTTTATTCCTTTACCAGCTATACATGTGGGGTACTCATGGAATCAGTCAGATGCAAAAAGGGAGAAGAGAATATTAGAAGTGAACCACAGAACCAGAACCAAATACTGTATTTTGGAAATAAGGGTGGAATAAGGTTAAAGCATGTGAGGGAGGGAGACAAGAGGGAGGGAGACAAGGCAGATCTAGAGAGAGGGAGAAGAACAGGTTCCCCAAGGTGTGGAATCCTGGATGGAATGTTGAAACATGAGTTTGAGGAAGTCTAGATATCTTTTCTTTTGATATAACCTTTTTCTGCTGCCTCCCAGAACGACCCTCCGGGAGGACCAGCATTTGTTTTCAGGGCTTTGGGGAGTTAGAGTTCCACTTCTTTTAGTTGTAATACTGGTCTCAAAGGGACTCAACACAGTCAGGATGCATCCACAAGAGATACAAATATGTATACAGTAAATATTATAGTTCTCATCTCGTTTCTGTCTGCACTGCAGCTCATGGCATTCTTCTAAGTAAAGCAGTGTAAAAATATTGAGATGCTGCTGTCTCAATTTGGGCTCTCCACAGAGCAGAACTGGAAACAAGAAATCTCTCCCAAAGATGATCCAGAAAATAACAGTGAAGGAGCAGGGAATGAACTAAGTATGAAATGCAGCTGAACCCAAAAAAGGATTGCTGAGTAGGTTACCACTGTAGGCACCTGAGGTGCAACTTTCTGAAGAACTGCAGGAAATAGCCTCCATGTGTCCCTCTAAATCACCCTTTCCATTAGAGGTTTCTGTGTTGATAGAAATGCTCTGTATAGCCACATGTAGCTATCTGGCATTTGAAATACGACTAGTGTGACTGAGGAATTAAATTTTTAATCTGAATTAATTTGAGTTAAATGTGAATGGCCACATATAGCTGTAGACTGCTGGATTGGACAGCACAGCTCTGAAGGACCAATGGCTCAGGCATCTGCCTCACCTCCCATTTCCTATATCAAGGTTAACAGAAAAGGGATGTTAGCACCTCCTTCTTCAGATCCAGCCTTCCAGGGTGCAAAGACAGGTCCTGCAGCTTGGGAGAACTCCCTGAGGAAGAAAAGGTGAGAGCTACACAACTCTCCAGCTAGGACAAGGCCTTGGCTTAAAGACACTGGCTCCTGAGTCTGCAGCTGAAATTGCAGGCAGTGATAGAATACACACGAGGCACAAAAAGCTGCGCACAAGGCATGGAAAAAGTGACAATTTGGTACATTCAAATCTGTTTTAATGATTCTGAAGTATCAAAGTTCATGTTGTAAGAAATTGAAATCTGGTAATAATTTTGAAGTTCTGATACAATGCTTTGAAACTTTTAATGTTTGTTCAGTGGCTTGTTTCCCTTCAAAAATGTTTAGTAATTTTGATTTTACTTTAAGTTAGACTCTAGGAGAAACCAGACACCTCATCAGTAAGTAGTATTTTACTTTGTTTTCAATTATTGTATTTTGAAATGCAAATAAGAAATACTATCTGCTGTACATATTTATTTTCATAGAAGTGTATTTGAATTAGTGTCAGTAATACCAAAGGCTATCTCAAGTTAATTGTCACCATAGCTTTGTAAACTGCAAGAGGTAAACGAAAACAGCATAATGAAAACATGTGACAACTCCAGTGATTCAAACTGAAAAATGATGATGCTCAAGTTTCCTAGAAGTTGAATTTTAAAATTCTATGAATATTTAAGTTTTTAAAACTTCAATTTTCTGGCAAAATGCTACTTATTCCTGAAAATACACATCAAGCTCAGAAAATGTAGGGATTCTACAGTGTATTTGAAGCTAAAAAACATATTAAAGTGTGTAGACATTAAATCACAAAATTTACCCGTACTTTTTGTACTTCTAAGAAATTAGTGTTTAAAGATCAGGAATAAAAGCCAAAATTTGCATTTAAATGGAAATATTTTAAGAAGAAATGCCAATTTCTGACCTTTACCCTTTGGACTCTTTCTTTTTTTAAGCTTAAGAGTTAAATTTCAGATAAAATAGTAGAATGGAAGTAAAGTGATAAAATATACAGCTTTACTGACTTTGCAGAATAATGTTTTCATGCCTAAAAGAAAGGCTAACTTTGCTTTGTCTTGAATCAATTTAGTCCCATAAATGATGTTTCATAGTGTAATAATTCTGAGCAGAATGATTCAGTAGTTATACATCAGAGGTCCTTATTACTTCAGACTCTGCAGTGAAGAGTTAAAATTGGAAGTGGCCAGCTAAGTGTATATTGGGGATCACAGATTATTAAGTGTCTTTATCTTATGTATTTCCCCTATGAATTGAAGAATTTTAAGAACATAATCTAAAAATATATTAAAGAGGACCAGGGATATAGCTCAGTGGCACAGTACCTGCCTGGCAAGCACAAGGTCCTGAGTTCAATTCCCCATACAGTGTATGTATGTGTGTGTACACACACACACACACACACACACACGTGTGTGTCTATATATATATATATATATATATATATATATATACACACACACACACACACATATAAATGTTTTTCTATGTGCAGCACATACAGTGTGTGATGCTATATGCCTACCTATGAAAACCTCAAATCATTGGTTGAAATAACTTTATTCTACTGTCTACCAAGTTATGTTAGCCATTTTAAAAGTTCAAACTTGAGGTATCCACACATACATGGATGCAACTTGAGCATATAAGTTACATGAAATAAGTCAGACATAAGTTTAAATATCAAATATTGTCTGGCTTCTTCTTTATGAGAAATGTCATACATATCTATGTATATATATAATATATATGATATATATACAAATAAAAAGCAAAATAGAAGAGAGATAAATAGGAAGTAAGGAGAAGTTCAAAAATTTCCACAAATTACAAATTCCATTGTTTTAAAAATTTGTCAATATATATGCTAATTGCTTTTATTTATACTACTAGTTTATCTTAGCTTGTTCAAAGATTTGTTATCTGTTTCCTTTTTGTAAGAATTTTTGTGGTTTATGTCTTATACTCTGAATAACTACTTTGAAGATAATAATTCACAGTATAATAACTTGTTCTCTTATTTGATTATGAAATTTTACTTTATTTTTTCATAAAATAAAAGTACTTCAATAGCATTAAGGTGATAGGCATTAGGTATTGATTAAAATATGTTTTTTGTTCTTTTCTGTGCATTAACTAATTGTATGTCTATGCAAATATGTATGAGTATGTGTTTGAGTACGTGGATGATAGAGAGACTGATTCATCAAAGCTGTCCCTTCTCTCACTCTGGTGAGAGAATTAAGCTATTTAATCTAGTATTTTTGACATACATGTAAGCCCTTATAACAACCACTTCACCTATATGGTATCATTTCCTTGGAATGCTGGTTCTTTTGCTGGTCACTCTGTTATTTGGGCCTTGGGTACAGGTTTTGAAATCTTGATTATTGTACTTGGAATGTTCATGAATATAAATATCAGGTAAGGTGCACACATGAAAACTTGTATGTTAAGCAAGAGTTTTACTCTTAAATAAAAAACAAGTAAAATGAAATAATACTTAGTTTATACTGAGTACAAAAAGCTATATAAGGTTGACAGTTAGGTTTAAGACAGAACAGTTGAAGTACTTTTCTTGGTAGCTGTCACTGTCACTGTCACCTGGGTTCAACTTTTAGGAAGTTGATCTTAAAGTCAGGATATTCTTTCCTTGGTCTACCAGGGAAAAAGTTCCCGAAATCCAGGCTCTCGGTGAATGGGAGGGGAAAAAAAAAATAGAAAAAATAACACTGAGGCATAGTCCTACAGAGCTGATTTAGATGGACCAACCCGATTCCAGGTGTCAGATCTATGTAGCACCGAGTCAGTCATCTACTCAGCTACTAGATCAGAGCAGTTTGTATAGTCACTGCTCTGAGAGAGAGCATTATGCCATTCTTTTAGAAATTTGGATATTACAGAGTCAGTGACCATTGTAATTTCACTTTTATCAAGGTTATTGAAGGGTTCTACATGTCAAGATTCTATGAGTTCCCAGATCGTGAACTCTCTGGTCTGAAATAGAATAGACTCTAAAGTGATATAACTGAAACATATAAAATCATATGTGTTATTCATAGGTTGCCCATACTGTACAGTCAAATTCTCAAAGCAGAACTGTCCATATAAACCTTTGCATTTGCACCCATCCTGAGGATTAATGTGTGGATAAGAGCTTCATAGAGGCTTATTAATTGAAAATCAAACTTTCAGAGCTAAATGATGGTCAGTGGTACAGGACATCTTGCTCAATGAAGCAGTCTGTCAGAAACATGGAGTTTCTCTGAGGATTATTTTACTGTTCTGACAGCATATCTGAACCCAGACCAACTGATAACAAATACTAGGTGGTGAAGAATACTTAGTGAAAGAATGAATGAAGATAGATTATAAAGAAAGCACTTTAGAGAATTAATAAAGTGTTTCAAAAATGTGAACAAAAATAGAAAGCTTGTGATTAATTAGAAGAATATGATAGTTTGGTCAATTAATGCTGCTTCTCCTTTCACTCACGAACCTATTTCTCTCTCTAAGAGCATGATGATCCCAAAAGACTAAAGTGGAAAGTGTTTCTGTTATGTGCACAGTATCTAGAAAAATACAGGTAGATTTACAAAACGAACTTTGTCTTTCCAAGGATCATAAAGTAGGCTATGAGTAAATTTCTTCATAAAAATATAGGCATGTCATTACAATATTTTTTCTTGTTCCAGAGGCAAGAAATTGATTAATAATAGTAGTAGTAATAATAATAATAAATAATAATAAGCTTGCTGCAGTAATGGAAAAGGTGATGTGCTTAGGACCCCCCAATCAGGATAATAATATTTGGACATATTCTCAAAAATAAACACAACTCAATATTTTAGCATTCTTGTTATTTAAACAATTGGAATATGAATAGATATATAATAAAGCCTTGATAATGTGTTTCCTCTCAGTAGTTTCATTTCTTATTTTCTGGCTTTTAAATTAACTATATCTTGAAATCTTCTGCCTTTATCATCCCCAAGATCAGCTATCTAAGATACTTGAGATGAGTCTGTATGATATCTACACTAGGATATTGTGGTAAAAGTGACTACATTGAAGAGAATTGACCATCTAAATCAAAAAACATTATTTAATCACTTTTCTCAATAACTAATAAAATGATATTTTGGTAGGACAGATTTTCATGCTTTACATAGGAAACCAGATATCAGTAGCTTTACCTATATCATACTGAATTAATTTGATTACAGTTTTGTATACATGAAAATTTTATTTCTACCTAGACAGAGGTGGGGCTCTGCATTGTGGCAAGGCCTGTCTCAGTGTTCTGTGTTTTTCCATGAAACATTCTGTAACGAACACACAGAACAAAGTAACTTGCTAAAGGAAAAATGAGAAATCCACAGCCAACATAGAAAAAAATACATGCATACGAAAAGAAATGAAAAAAGAAACAAACTAAAAAACTGTTCAGTCCCTACTTTTAGGACAAAAATAGTTAATGAAAATGAAGAAAATTTTCCAAAGCATTTTTTCTCTTGGTATAATTTTGTTTTACAGCAAATATCTTATTAGATTATTTGCTTAAGTGTGTACACGTGATGTGTGTGTGTGTGTGTGTGTGTGTGTGTGTGTCCCTGTGTAATTGCTTTGTCATCTCTTTTGTCAGGAACCATTAAATTCAGTACCCAAAGAATGCTATAAATCCGCTTCTATAAAATTAGGATATGCTAGAAACTCATAATTAATTGTATAAAATTCTTTTACAAGACCAAACAATGGTTCTACATTTTATGTTATATTAAAAACTGAGAAAACGTCATTTATGAAATCTAATAAGGCAGAACATTATTATGTTCAGTTTGAAAGTCTGACGAATCTGAGTGGATTAAAGGTGCCTTGTGGAATATGCTATATTAGCTGACTAATTCTTGTCCTCATTATTAATGTTCTGAGGCAAATGTAATACCTACAAGTAAACATCCATTCAAGATAACTTCATAAACATTTTTAATCAGTCCAGACAAAATATTGTTTGCTATGTTAATACAGATTAAATAGCATAAATTTACTTTTATCTCTCTTTAAAAAACAAATTTGGAGAGACAAATTAGTGAACAGTGGAGCTTTCACTCTTAATAAAGCTGTTTCACATCTTTGGAGAGCTTAAACATGATACATTGAAGTGTGTTCACTGTCCCTTATGAGAATTAAGTGATTTGTAAGATAAAAGAGAGAAATCAGAAGTGAGAAGGTTCCTATTACAAACCTAGTCATATCACATAAAGGGATGATGTGTATTAAATCCCTATTCCCCCTTCTTCCCCCTCACTCACTCTCCAGAACTTCAACTGTCCTCTATGATGTACAACTCATCAGAAGTCATAGAATCACATTTTCACAGGGCTTTGAAATGTCTTTGTTGTCATGGTCTGGCAATAATAGAAGCCATATGCTGTGGGTCAGAAGGAAAGCTACCTTGAAACAGAAGAACCCATCTCTTGGCCTAATGACCCTGAGAAGTTTTAGTCATTTAAGTGTGTTTATCCTTGAAACAGTGTGGGGGTTGTTTGAGCTATTTCTTCCTCCATGTGACTAAGTTATGAGGGAGAAAACCTTGTATTATCCATAGAGGAGATGGTATCAGTGATAAACAAATGGTTGTGTCAGTAGCAATAAAATCTTCTTCCAAGGGACCTGTTAGGTGATTTGTTGTAGGTTGATGTGCATTTCCTTTTGTGATTTTGAACTCTTTTTGGCTTTCTAATACTTTAAGACACACATCTGATGAAATGAAAAATCACATGAAAGAATTTGATTTAAGCACAGCACTTTGTGGACACTGGAAGACCAGTTGGTCTTAAATTACATTGCCTTTGGAATGTCAGCATGTAAAACAAAGCAACATGATATTTGTAATGGCTGTTGGCCCCTCTCCAGTTCACACACATGCGAGTTACATGGTTGAGTCACTGGAGGTTTCCCGTTGCCCATAAAATAACTTTTAGCTTGGACTGGTGGTGGTCAGAATTGGTCTCTAAGTAATTTTTGTTCCAATCTCTTCCAGTGATCTGAGAAAATGTCCTCAAATTGACAGTGACTTAGCTACATTGACCACTGAAAATGCTGCTAGTAGACACTCACCTGATTGTGCATGTTTCTGCTATGAGCTATATTTGGAGGAGAACTCTTTTTAGGGTAATTTGGGAGTTCTTGGGGGGGTGGTATTAAAATGTTTTGTTTTCATACTGCTGAATTTTGAGTTTTGGTGTAAGGAGGCATCCATTAAAGTTCAGATTAGGTTTTATTAAAATTTCTCAGAATCCTACTGATGAATCTCCAAACTACAAAACACTTTTTATTTTCTATTTTCTCAATTGGAAATGGATGGTGAAAATGCTTCTTTACTTTCCCTTCCTTCTTATGAATACCTGTGATTCACCCTCTGCCTTCCGCCAAAGGGCTTATAGTTTGGGAGACATGGAATATAAGATATCTCATGGAATTTTCATTTCAAATGGACCTTTGAGGATATTCCTGCATCATTTGTGTTCAGAGGGACTGGAGAAGACTGAAGTCTATTCTTTCACCAGTAAAGACAGCATTTATTAAAACTAAAAGAAAAACAGGAAGGTTGAATTATACCAGTTGTACAAATATTGAAATTCTGTCATTGGAAAGGTAAACAAATTCTTACAAACGAAGTTCATCTGGGAAACTTAAGAAACCCATTTTCTCCTAACTCTACGTTTAGACTCTTGTCTGAGAGCTCCTATAATATTTTATTATGATTCTGATCGATTTCAGGGTGAAGACTGGGTTGTGGCTTAAAGAATACAGGGCTACAATACACTTGGAAATAAGCCAAAGTGATTTGTCTTTATCACATGTTTTATAACGACATTTCCTTTCTTTTACTGCATGAAATAAAGTTTTGTGCTATTATTTCAGTAATGCATTTGTGAATTTTAAGTTAAAACCAATAATAACTAAAGTGTTCAAAAATAGTTTTAAAACATGAGTTCAATATTATGTTTTCTCCATTATCCAGTTTTTCTTTTATCAATATGAGAGATGTTCCGATTGAAATATCTGGCTATTGAAATAATTATGGAAATAGAGAATTTACTTAAGTTAAATGACTAGTGTCCTATAGGATAATTTTCTCACACAGATGAAGAAAAGAAATTAAGTAGGCATTCCTTAGAGACTTCTTCTGACTATCATATCTGAGGTTTTGCTTGAGAAATTCCCTTATTAGTGCAGATTGAATGAATGAACTAATTGCTTTGTAATTTGTTCTAATAGCAATTTTTTACTGATCTGAGGGGGAAGGGAAAACCTTACCATCTTCACTGTCATGAGAAAGACAAAGAAACAATAGGTCTCAAAAATATTTTCCCTAGCTTTCAACACCTAGGCTTGAAGTATTTGGCAACCACCTGAGATTACCTTTCAAGTAGATGTTTTCAGAAAAAACAGAATAAAGAAAGGCAGCCTTCGCCATATACAATGTATTTGAATGACACTGTAACGCAGCTTTCCTAGGCGATCAGAGAGAAATGTCTTGATGCTCAATGGGATTGCAGCTTTAACATCCTTCATCAAGGCAGTTCCTGCAGTACAGCGTTGTAAATGAAACTTAAAATGACATAAGTAAACTTGAGTTTTGTCTTATTCCCTGCCAATTATAAGATGGTAAATCACTTTGAAAGAAATTGCACCTTCCAGGTTATAAAGAAATACTCCATGATCGTGGTGCTCCTTACACCAAGATTGCTGTTAAGAATTTTGAGGGGATGGAGTTTTATAGGACAGAGAGTATGTCATTTCCCCCTCCCTTCAGACATTATTAAGACATTCTATTGATTTTTTTTTTTTTTTTGTAAGCACCTTTCCTGTAATCTCTCCAGAATAGTAATCTTTAGCTTGGGGTATTTCACGGAAACACTCACATTTAGAGGTATTTTCTTAAAATTGAGATTGTCTTTATTAAAAATTATTTATAGTGATATTCTTTTCTGCTCTGTTTATAGAACAACAGTGCTTTTTAATGTTTTATTATTTCACCAGACATAGCAGCTTTAAAGAGAATTCTGACAAATAGATTTTTAGAATCAAAGAAGATATTTGTGTGCAATTAAAACAGAAAATGACACCCTGCATTTTTGATGCTCTTTCGCTCTCCACATTGATCTTTTATCTCTAGAATTACTTCACTATTGGATTAATTTTTTCACTCAAATACAGAAAATCATTATCACTTGAAATGCCTTCTATTGTATACTACAGTGAAATCTCTTTGGTGAAGCAATGACATTCTAGGATGATACCCTTTCTCCCCAACCCAGGGGCTGCAGCTGACACTCCATTAATAAAAGACAAGTTAACAGAAAAGTATGACAATTTTATTTGTAGTGTTACATGACATAGGAGACTTCAGAAATGAAGATTCAAAGATCCAGGAAAACTTGTCTACTTTAATGCTTATGCTTGAAGAGTGAACGGCCTTGTAGAAATGCAACTGGACAAAAGATTATGATCTCATGATTAGCGTCTGAAGGAGTAATCCAGTAATGTTTTCTATTTATATTCTTCTCAGTCTTTCTGTGTACATTCCTCCTTGTTATGTAAATGGCAGGTCCCCTCTGGAATGAGAGTCTGATGATCTCCTATTAGTGAAGTTATGTGAGAGAACTTCTTCATGATCAGCTCCTAGGTGGAAAACAGGGAGCCAGAGCCTGGAAAGCAGACGAAGGTCTAAGAGAGACCTGAGATTCCTCCAATGTTCTGCCAAGGCACTTTTAAAGAATTTAGGATGTCAGTGTGCCACACTTCAAAGTGTCATTTTCTGAACCCGTTCAGGACCTAGTGTTCAATCACAACAGGAGCCATCCCCAGCCATCCCCAATCACATGTTGGCAGTCAGGTTTGACTCCATCCTGTCTTCACAGATGCAGTCACCCGGAAGTCTTCTGTAGCAAATGGCAGGGTGCATGCACCTCTTTCTCTTCATTTGTGCCATCAATGTATATACTGGTCTTTATCATTTCATGTCAGAATTGACATAGTCTGATCTTCAACCTTTACTCTGTCTTATCTTCCTGTTCACCATCTACAACTCTGATGTCTTGGATTAATTTTTCTAAGTAATCACTTGATCATCTCATTTCATATTCAGAAACTTGTTTCTTCACTGCCTACAGAATATAAAGAGCTGCTTAGTGCTGGGAAAAAAAAGCAATTATCTAACTTAATAAACACTGAAGGAAATATTAATAATCCACCATACATTTATTTTCCTCTTTTTAGAATTATGTGCTTATATGTATTTTACTATATAATTTGAGATGTTCTCAAAATACATTTTACTAAGAGCACATACACAGAATCATATGTGATTTGATGTTCATCAATTCTTCTTTCATTCTTACTTTTCCACTGGATGGGCAAAGTAGGTAATTAAATCTGTCCCATTCATAGAGACAGAACTAATGTAGACACATTCTCTAAGTATGCCACAGGATTTTAGAACTGATCAAAATTTTCTTGCTCTTCAGGAAAGAAAATACTGATAAATACTGTCTAAACATGTTTCCTCTTTTCTCTTAGTACTGTTTCAAAAACTTTTGTTTTCTTGAGCCTCTCAAGGATATTATTATCAAGACCATTGCTTATATTTAGCCTGAACTTGTTCTTGTTTGCCCACCTTGCTGACCTGCATGTTTCTGATGTTGTACATGCTTGTGTATACATATCCTTTCCCTTTCTGTTGTTTCTCTCACTGTCTTAATTTGTACCACCATGTTTTGATGCTTTTAACCTGCTGTGGCATTCTAAAGCCCTGCACAATCATTAGGTCCATCCGGACTTCTGCAACTCTCCTGGTCAGCACTGCCATACTGTTCTCACCCATTGATTCACCTTGGCCCTTTTCTCTATCACACAGACATCTTTCTACTGTAGGTTCAGTCATGATGACTAGGAGGTATTCTTGCACTAAAAGCTATAAATGGTATTTCTGGCATGGTCAAAAGGCTTTTGACATTCTCTACTCTCTTCATAGTGAGTAACTCATTTTCCTCCAAAATCCCAAAAGTCTAAGAAGCAAAGGAATGACTCAGAACAGTTGACAGAAGGAACATCTCTCAGAACATTAATGGTTCACTGACTTCTCTGGCCTCAATATTGCTTTCTGTATTTTTCCCCTACTGTTTAGAACAAAAAGAGTACTCTTTTCTCTCACGGAAAAAAAGTAAAAGTCAAGTGTCCCAGGGAAGCTGGGTTTAATTGCTACTGTAAAGTTAATCCAAGACAGCCATCAAAAGAAGCACAAAAGCCTTTCCTGCATCTTCTCTGTGAATGGCATCTGTTTTTTCGTTTGCTTTATTTTGTGCATCTCTGTCCCTCTTATTTCCCTCCTTCTTCTAACATTCCAGTCACACTGGACTGTCTTTATTCCCTTGACAGAATGGACCTCTTCCCTTTGTCCCTGGTTTGAACTGCTCTCTTAGTCAGGACTCATCAGCCAAAACCCCAGCCTTCCTTCACTGCCCTGCTCATCAATGATACTGGCCTGGAGCAGCTTCTGCTAACTGCCTCAATAAAAGTAAACTCTTTCTTGTTCACTTGATGCCTTGTGACATTTATTCTGTGGCATTCTTATTATAATCTTGTCACATCCTGGCTTTATTTTAAAAATTTTTTTACAATTAGTTTTATAATATCCATCTATTAGTTTTTAAGTTCTTTGAGGATAAGTTCTATGTCAAATTCATTTGTGTATAGTTCCAACAGCCTACTTATAATGATATTAATATACTGGAGGCACAATTGTATATCTAGAAGGGATTACATGACTGAATGAAATGGTTCACAGCAATGTGCTCTTCTGATGGAGTTTTTTTACCCTAACATTACTAAGAATTCCTCAGTCAGCAAAGAGGCAGTAGCGCATCATTCTGACAGCCCTTTGAGGCATGCGTTTATTCAGTGTCCACCCTCTTACAAGCAGATATTTAATAAAAAAAGAAAAGAAAAAGAAAATCTGTAGCTTGATTATATGCTTAGCCAAGAAGTTTCTTTTGCAGTTCTAAGGAAAATCTGTGGCAAACCCAATTACTCTCCCAGCAATGCACTTCAAAGGAGAAAAGAATGCATTTCTTGTACAGAATTCCTGGATATGTTTGATCATTAGTCAGGGCAAGTAGTTTGACTTGAGGCTATTTACTCAGCAGGAGTAAAAATTACAGCATTGCTTCGGCCGAGAGAAGTGTCCCATACCTTCCCCAGCAGAATTTAATTTGATCTGTCAGAGATGGTACCGAGGTTTGCTATGGAAATAAGTCACAATCAGTAAGATTTGACTGACTTTTGAGCTATTAAAAACGCTTTTTCCCCCACATGGCAATTTTCAGGAATAATAATAACAGGGACACTTGGCATGAAGCAATTGACAGAGATGCTCAGAATTTCACAATACTTATCACCAAAACAGTTTTTGTCTTCTTGAGCGTAAGCCAAGTGCACATGGATAGATATTTTTAATAAAATGCATGTAAAAGTTGTATTATTGATAGCTCTTTCATTCAGCAGTGCTGCAAATATTTTTGATGTAGTCAAAAATATAATGTAATTTTATTAGATTTCTCATTATAAATAGTTGGTAGAGGTAACAAGAAAAGTGGCATTAAAACATCAACTAGTTTTAAACTAAATAAGTATTTCCTTTATGAGGTAGACATAACACTTTCTAGGGGAAGAATTTTTTCATCACCTTTCATCGTGAAATTTTCTACCACTCAATTTAAATGTATAATCTAAATTTAATTTTGATTATAAAATGCATGTGACCATTTAGCATATTCTTCAGCTAAAATAATTTTTTTAAATTAAAGTATCTCCATATTTGGTATTCTTATTGCATATTTTAGAAAAATAATGCCTTTAATTAAGAGAAAAGTGAACTGTTGTGTAACCATAGATGCTTTAGAGAGAATCTATTTATAATTTATTCACGATGAATATTGCTGGAAGAGATAACTATATTTTCATTTTAAACAAAAAAAGAAAGCAGTAGTGAGTATTTCAATTGTTAAATGTTATTGTAAAAATAAAAGTGAAAGTACTTCTATAACATTAATTTTGAAAAGTAAATTCCCACACTCTAATGGGAGTATAATGAGTTTTCCTCATAGTGAACTCTAATGAGTTTACAAATGTGCTGCCATATTTATGATAGAGGCTATGTAAATTGGACTGATGTTTATTTATGGATGCTTTTCATTTGGGAATATACTTAGAGACCATAAGCTTGCTGGAGAATTTGTTGTAGGAGAGAAAATATATGAAGAAGTCTTTTTGTCCCAGGAGTAGAATTAAGGTAAAATTAACAAGGAATTGAAATTATCTTTGATCATGATATTTTATTCCATTTTTATTCACATTGAGGAAGTGTTGCCTGTTTTTTGATGTTTAGCAGAGCAGTACAATGCAATACACAGAAGCATAATGTTGAATTTTCATAATAATGTTTGTGATGCAAATGAAGCACACTTCAAAAAGTAGGTTGATTAGCATTTCGCGGTAAGATGACAGTCCCCTCTTTTGAAAAAAAAATTGTTCATTAGTTTTATCGGTGGATTACATATCCAGATTTCAAATTTGAAGTGCATAGTTTTTACTTATAATTATAATGTGAATTTAAATAGCTTTAGATTGCACATTTAAAACAATTCTTCTGTCACTGAATTACACTCTGAATTAATGAGCTGTTGCCACCTCCAAGCCCTTTGCTTTGAAATTCAGTCCGATTTAAAGTGAACTTCAACGATGTCAGGCCAGCTGCTCATAGAAGGTTGCAGGATTAATGAGCTCCAGGGTCTCCGTGGCTCTCTTAGGAACATATATCACTAAATTCTGTTCTCAGAGAAAAGCATTCTATGCAAGAAAAAGATGGGGAGTTGAATGCAGAAAAATACTATTTAAACAGAGGTTTTTATAGTTGCTGGTGAGGAATGTTCTTTCCTCTCACTAGGTGCGTACAAGACTGGAGCTTTTACCTTTTCTAACTTGAGAAAAATTAAAATTGATGGATATTTTAGTAAGGCTACTAATGCAATTGAAACAGTGCTCTTTTATGGCTTGTTATGCAACTCCTTATTTTCATTCCATTTAATGGTCTTCCAAGACTTGATGAAGAATTTACAGACACACACTTTTCAATGCATATATTCTTATGTATGGGAGACTAGGAAGTTTCATCTGTCTCTCTGGTTGACTCACAGGGATGACTAACATTTCTCCTCTATATCTTCTCAAAGATAACCAAGTCTGTAGAACAAAGTAACATGGGAAAACTTACCCGTGACTTTTAGATTGTAATTTTTAGTTTACTAATAATTCCCTCTCTTAAAATAATGTTTAATAATTTTATAAGTAGATTGTATATGCAGATATTTATCTTAAAGGCATAACTTGCTCTTTTCCTCTGGGGGGAATTTATGTGCATGAGGTCATTTCAGACAATTAGGAGAGCCTGGCTCAAGGGAGCAAATGCCTAAGGATATTCCTCATGCCCAGAAAGACATCCCTCCTCAACTACAGCACTTTCCTCTCTTAGAGCTAGCATTCTACCTCACTAAGACATAGTCTCAGAATTCTCAGTACTATGATCCAGGCAGTCCCTCCCTATAGGCTAGAGTTGGAAAATAATTTAAATGTATTTGCCTGGCCCACACTCTTTACTACAGTTAGGTGCTCTGACCACTGGAACAGACCTGTAAAGGCCCATTCAATCTTCAGCTTCCAGTTAAATGTTACAGTATTAAAATATGGACATCTTTGAGTTGATGAAATGCTCCAACCTGTCCTGTTCATTTCTTCCCACTAATTATCCTGATCACCTACATTTTCTCCACCAAGTTTATTCAGATTGTCCTCTGACCTCATCATTTGCATTATCATGAGAAAAGAAAATATTTCTAATGAATACATTGGTATCATTAAATCAAAATTATATTGCTATTGCAACTCTAAAGTTAGCATGCTGATGCTGTCTCATAATGGTGGGAAGCAGAGTGTAGGCTTACCAGGCATTTTCTAAAGTCCTTGCTTAAGCCCTGTCATAACAGGTAGTAGCTTGCTAAAAAGCACAAGTAGATTGTAGCAGCTAAAACTCTCATTGCTAATAAGAATAGGATGCTGGACTTTACTCTGGTATTAATATTGTATCGTAGTAAATTGGCGTGAAAGAATTCAACAGAAGCTGAAGCTCCTCTGACTACTGAAGTTATGACTTGAATCAGTCCTCCTAAAAATTAAAGATTGTGTATCCTGTGTGTCTGTTGGGTTTCCCAGGGTTACCACAATGAGTGAAATATCACTTACAGGTAGTTCAAAAAATATATATAAGGAAGAGTCATTTAGAAAGCATTTCATGTCATCTAGAACATGACAATTCTGCTTATAATTCATTAAGGTAGAAGACAGAACATGAATGTTAGAGTGGAAGATGAACAACTTATACCTTCAAGTCATTCAAGGCTAACATAACCATTTAACACCTAACCTAGTAAAGAATGGAACATTCTGAGAAGCTTTCATAGAAATATGCAAATAGACTTTGACATGGAAACATGCAAATCGGTTGTGCTGACAGAGTGACAATACATGAAGGGAAAACAAGAGCTTCACAAATTTAATCCAAGAAAAATACACACATTTTGATTTCCTTCAGGTGAAAAGGAGAGTCTACATGCAGCTAGAATTAAATATTTGAGTTTTATTTGATACTATTGTATAGGGGTTGCTTTAACTAACACACCCTGATGCATTTCAAGAGTCACCTAGTCCTGTGTCTGGTGAAAGAGAGATGAGACAATCCAGGACAACCCAAACTGGTGTATGAATTTTAGAATATTCTGGTCTTAGATGCATCTGGAACCTCTAAGTAATTCAAAATACTGAAGATCTTACCGTACACACCAGGTTGTGTCATCATAGTATAAGCTAGGTCCATGTACATGTAGAGATGTCTTATTAGAATGAAAGACAGTAGACTGATAAATGTTAAAATCTGAGGATGTTGATATTTCAGTGACCTCAGCACTGGAAAAGGAGATAAAGAAGTTAAAGACAATTATGATTTATACAAAAACTGTTTTAGAGAGGGGTGAAAAATGAAGGAGAGGCAGCAGTTAGGTTAGATTTTTCAATTTCTAGTATTCTTCACTATGACAACGACATCAGAACACTGAGTGAAAAGCTGTGTCCTGAAATGTAGTGCCTCGGGTCATTGGAAAAGGAAGCCTTGCATTAATTTTTTTAAAACTATCTAGAAATACACAGAGAAGCAAATTGTCATTCAAAGAAAGGGTTAAAAGGAATGGCTCACTTTATTCAGGAAATTTTAAATGACTATGTAAGTGACTTTTTTGTTTTAGAACTTCTTGAACATTTTGATTTCCTTCTCCCTAGAAAGCCACCTATGCTGGAGGTTGGACACAAATAATAGATTAACCTTCCCCTTGAATTTGTAGCCCCAAAGGAGATGAGATTAGTTTAGTTGCTAATGAACTTTGGTCCCCAGCACAGAACAATTACAATGGAATATAAGGACAGCTTCAGGGGCATCAGGGAGATTTTTCCAAATTCAATTTAATCTCTCCTCTCCCCATTTACAGATCAG
The DNA here is from genome assembly GCA_004027595.1 of Dinomys branickii. Lineage (NCBI taxonomy): Eukaryota > Metazoa > Chordata > Mammalia > Rodentia > Dinomyidae > Dinomys > Dinomys branickii. The sequence goes on from PVLD010002522.1 coordinate 83,096, forward strand.
CTTATTAAAGTTGAGAGTTCTTTGTAGATAGTTTCCATGGAAGGACAAAATTATATATTTGAATAAACTAGAGTTAATTTGATTCAACAAACATTCAGAGTTTCAAATATAAAACATAATGGTGGATCATGAATTATAGAGACAGTAAGAAGAATATGAAAAAAAAAAAAAAAAAAGATTATCCTTAGCTAAGTTGGCCCCAGGGTTATGTACAGAAAGATGTACGGGGTTACAAGGTAAAATGTGGCAAGTGTTATCATGGTAGGTGTAAATAAAATAAAAATTTGTGTTCATCGTACAGGTTGTCTTGCTTCTCATACTGTTTTAGAACACTGTAGCAATTCCTATTTTATAGAAAACAAGTGAAATAAATCAGATACACAGGCTTAAATATTGCATAGTTTCCCTTACATGAGAAAACCAAAGTATAAATAAAGAGCAAAATAAAAGACAGATAATAAACAGGGTGATAGATTTTTCTCAGAGAGAAAGGGAATCAAGAGATGGAGGGAAGGAAATGGGGAGGAGGGATAGGGGTTGAAACAAGCAATTAAATTTTGTCATGCACATGCACCAACTCCACAGAAGGGATGTACGTATTATGCACTGCACACATGTACTAGTGAAAAATTTAAAAAGGAGATGAAACAGTCCTGTGGCAGTGGGGTGGGCAAGAAAGCCAGGATTTCATCCCAAGCCATTTCATTCCATCCACCCCACAATGCTTTACTGAGTGATAGGGAGGGACCAATAATAAAATATTTCATAGAGAAGGCAACATGAAACTGGGCCTTGGAGATTAGATGTCATTTCAAAAAGATGATCAAGCAGAGGGGAGGCATCAGAGAGGTGTGGATATGAATGGAAATTTAAACCTTGGGGATGGATGAGAGTTCAAAGCAGAGAGAAAAGCTTGGGAAGAACTACTCCTTGAGTGGAAGCAGGGATGGGAAGGAAGAAGAGGAGACAGGAAGGAGACAGGGATGGAAGCAGCTGGAACTGTAAGGTCACTGGAGAGTGAGGTGGTCAAGGAACCAAAGTGCAACAACTATTCATAAAGCAAGCAGAGGAGCACCACAGCAGTCAGCATCGTGTGAAGAATAGGCAGGACTGATGCAACGCCAGGAACTTCAGTGTGTCTGTGTGTGATTTTCTTTAAAGAGAAGAAAAAGTACCCAAAATGATACAGAATTTCAAAACAAGATGATAGGAAATTAATAGTGGTTGCTACATTGCATGTTGTTGTCTTCACAGTAGTTGCTCAGATCATAGGATACAGGCATGCAAAACTGATCAAACAACATGAGCACTAACTGTTGCTTTCAATGAACTAATAGAAATTAGTAGTACAATTATCTTAGCTATCTTGTGCATTTGAGTGGCAGTGAGGCACAGGGGACAGATACAGTTACAGCAGCACAGGGGGAAGAAGAGGATGGGGAAGGCAGGAAAGTAGGGACTTGAGAAAGTTTGGTAGGGGAAGAAAAGGGACCAAGAGCATCACCTTTGCATACTCAGAGGCCCAAGGAGGATCACTGATTTGGATTGCCTGTGGTGACACTTGATGGGAGGACTTGCTCTGAGCTCAGTCTCCCTGTGTTCCCAATAGGTTGCAGTCCTCAAGAAACACAATCCTTCCAGGAGCAAAAAGCGAAAACAGCATTTCCTTATGATCCGACAGATATTGCTACAGTGCAAGGAGGGCTAACAGGTTGCGAGAGCAGCTTGTGCAAACTGGGGGAGCTCAGGTGCTACTGCAGAAAATGCTAGTTGGACTGAGACATGGGTAAGAATTATCCAGGCAGATGAGAAAACCTCTAATAAGTCTGAAGAAGCATGTACATTTAGTTATTGAGAGGTGAAGGTCAAGGGGATAAAATGAGCTGTGAGCTGTGGTTGATGAGAGACAGGGGATGTACCTGGTCACAGAAGGACTTACATAGAACATTTGGTTCTTGGACCTTCTTCTACAGAGAATGAGTAGCTACAATAGTGTGCTAACAGGGAGCAGTCTGACTGTTTTAGGTAGTTACAGAGACTGTTCTCACTGGTGTGAGCTGTGTAGGTGTCTATGTGTATAGGGATGAGTTGGACAGAAAGGTCACTTTGGGATGGAAAGTAACAATCCAGGTAAGAAATTATGACCTGAGAGAGTGGGTTTGGAGAAGGCAGGTAGAAATGGCTTTTAGTCATGACTAAAATTAGGAGTGGAAGACACTTGGGGGAACAGGTACCTCCTGGATTCAGTCTCAGCTCACTGGAAGTGCACTTAATGGCCCACCGAATAGCATCTTCCTGTCTAAATTCTGACATGCATAGATTACTAAAAACAGAGCTATGCAGACAAAACTGTCCATAGCGAAAAGAAAAAGGAAAAAATGAGAGCAAGCAGTAACGAGAAGCCAAGAAGACCAGCAATTACTTGGGTTGGCAACCCATCCCGTTTGGATTTTAGTTTTCCAGCAATATTTTTCCATTTCTCCTTTACATCATGTCTAAACTCCTTTAGAAATGTGGACATTGTTTGGCTAGAGTTACCATGGATGACATGAGAAAAGCTTCGGAAAAGCGAGTTCTTGGAAGCACAATGACAGTATTCAAGTATTGGTTCAGATGTGTTCATTATACACCTGTAAGAAGCAGAGGAGATAAAACTTTGGGGGAGGGGGTGCAATGTGGGGGAAGTAGTAGGAATTCAGTAAGTATGAGGATATACGAAAGGAACCACTAAGCACACATATAGTTAAATGTACTGCACTTAGTGTTGCAGTTAAATTTGGGTATATTTCCTGCATCTTAAATTAGGTGGGCAGTTTGTTCATTTGACAGAAATCCTAGGGTGGTAATAATAAAGTCAGAACTGAGGACTTTATATTTCTGCAGACCCCTTTGTTTTAACCTATCCCATGACCCCAGGATACTTTCAAACCTCGTTATTATTCTGCCTTTTGCCTTTGAGTTCAGGGAGGCATTCTCAGAGAATATAGGGGGCTTTCCAGTGTCTCCCCAGCAGACCATTGCTCAGATGTAGATTACCCTTCACCCAAAAGGATCAACTTCTTCCATAATTAAGAAAATTAGAAATGGTCATGAGGGAAACAATAATACGAGCCTGCCTAATCCCGCTCTTGAATTTGATTTATCAAAGCTGGGAATCTGGCAGCTCTTAGTTATATAGTTTCATGATAATAGTTTTCCTGTAACTGGTGTTGGTGTACTTCATCAATGATGCAAAGAATTCTGGTGGCTGATAGACCATTCCTTAACACAGGAGTGTCTTACAAAGTGTGATTGGATGGACTGCCTACTGTGAGTCTAGGACTATTTAGGTTTAATTATTGTGTTACAACTTGAATTTATCCTACCCTTGATGAAATGGAAAAGAAATGGATTACATTTTATACTTCCAGGTTAATTTAGAACAAAACCTTAAAGTGTCACTTGGGAAACATTGTACTGAATGCACAAAAGAATCCTGTTCTGAGGGAGACTAAAACTTATATATTTAGGGTGAATGCTCTTTAAAGAAAAGACAAACTTACTAAATCATGTATAAAGTGTTTATTTAAATTCATTTTTCCATTAAGGTGATGGAATTTTTAAAAATTTTTAATAGTTAAGAAAAGTTTCTCTCCTTTTCATAACCATTTATAATGACATGTACATTGTTAGAATTGTAGTTAAATTTGGAGAAGTTTCTTTGGGTTTCTTTCATAACATGTTTTAAGATTTTAGATGTTTTAAATTTGCTAGTGCAGGGGCTAATCTTAAACACTTTTGGAACTGATTATACTAGTTAACCATCTTGTTACCATAATTGTTTCTCACTTCTACTAATTTAAAGAAAATGACTATACAAGCACATTGCTGGGATCTCATCTAAGCCCTCAAAAGGAGTGTGTGCTGTGAGAGGTCTGAAAACTTATGCTCCAGTGTTTCATGCGAAAATCATCCCTCATCTGACAGCATCACAATTTTCCACTCAGTCTTTCTAAACAGCATTATATTCTATAGTCCAATGAAACAGCACAAACTTCTATATTTAGATACAATGTCACTTGTGGAGAAAGTCAGACTTTAGTGATCCTACCAAGGTTTTTTTTTTTTTTTTTCAATAAGGCATGTCCTATTCTTATCTCTTGGCTTAACCAGCATAGAATGGCTTACTATAAGACTATTATGCTAATGTTAATATCTTTTATCTATTACAAGGTTTAATTTATCCCTGCTGGTTTGAAGAGAGACTAATTTCTCTCCTTAAGAATGTGAAAATATTTTTAAAGATATTATCTTTTATAGTATGTCTTTCATGGCTTACTAGATTAGTTGTGGTCATCTAAAATGAAAGTAATTTTAACAGTTAATATATAGTTAAATAAAAATACACTATGTATAAACAATCTTGTACAGAGCATCTTTAAACTTTGTTAAATGTTATTTCTAAGTCTTAAAGGGAAGCTTGTTATTTAAGAAAGATTGTGGGACGGATATATAGATCCCATTACACTCTATGGCTTTCTGTTGAATTGATCAAGACCCATTTTATCTCCTTAAACATTAGCTTTGTGAAGGATGCCTGGGCTGCCCACCCCCATGTCTCCTAGCCCTTCTGCATACACAAATCCTGCAACCTAATCATGTTGCTTTTGATAAAATTTAATTTGGATTTTTTCCTAGTAAATGCTGTCTGGTGGCAGTTAAATAGAATTTAATTTTTTAAACAATCCACAAGATTCAATAGAGCTTAATTATCTGATTTGACTTGGTAAAATTTGGCAGAAAGTCTAGACAGTGTAAGATATACCTATGCTAGACTTGGATAAAAGTTTAGTTAAACAGAGGCCAGCATTCTAAACAAGGGGCAAAGGGAAAATTCCTGTCATAAAAGCTATCTTCATATTTAGTTAGAATTTTACAAACACAAAACATGTCCCATTGCATTTTCATGCATGATAAAAATTAGGCTCTTTTTTATTTTTACATTCTATTATAAACATAAAATGAAAATGTGAATGACTAGGCAATCCACTAGATAAGTGGCAATTTAAATTGACAAGCTATTTTTTTCAAATTTGATTTCTGGACCAACATTTCTTAGTGTTTAGACTGGACATAAATAACCCAGGGATTTTATGAAAGTACAGACTGATTTCTGGTACACAATGTGCGATTTTGCATTTCTAACAAGCTCCTGGGCAAGGCCAGCTGTCTGACCTTGAGCGGCAAGGCTCTAGATCAGTCAGGGTGAAACTTTTAGGCCTTTCAGTGATACAAACAGCCCACTGTAGCACGGTGTCACGGGTCCACCACCACCGCTGCTAGACCATGAAGTAAACACACTTGGGTTTGGACAGTGGCTGATACCATCCACACTATAATTGTATTGATTATAATATTTAAATAAAATCACTTCTCAACTGTAGAGTGGGTTCACATTGTTCCATCACCTCATTTTTGTCTTCATGTCCTACAATGTCATATGCCTTATCTTTGCTTGGTCACTACCCTTGGTAAAGCCAGTTAAAAAAGACTATTTCACAGTCTTAGCTCAGATGGTCCAGCACAAACAGCATAGCCAGAGTCATCTTTCTAGAAGATATTCTGCCAATCTTGTTACTTCCTTACTCAGAGTTTATTCTGCTGAGCTCTTGTCTCTGATTCCTCTGACATTTTCCTGACTGATTCCATGAACTATTGCCCCTTCTATCTTTTTTCTTTATGAAAAAACATGCTCCTCTCCCTGTCTCCACATGGGTTGGTTTTGTTTCTGAGTCCAAATCCTTCCCATGCAGTCCTCTGACTTAGAATGTCCCCAAATGCATCTCCTCTTCTCCAGGAAGACTTCTGGAATGCTCTTTCCTTTACTTACAGGTGTTTATCGTTTGACATTGTCAGAATGTTTGAATGGTTTGACATAAACCGGGAGCTTCTTTGTGCTACAGTTTAAAGAACCCTAACATTGGTGCCCTTTAACTCTCCAAACATGTTTCTTTTAGGCTCTGCACAAGCAAATTTCCATGGTTGAATTTCCATGGTGTGACAGTGGAACACCTCCTTAACACACATGCTGGAGTGTTACACCACCATAAATAGTCATAATTGATAAAGCTCTGAATTAAGAACCACAAAGTAAATAGGCAATTAATGTGTAAAGTGAAAGTTTTGATTTAGAGAAAAGGAGGCAGTTAGGCAATTAAATGCTAATCTGAAGAAATTTTCACATTAGGTCAATAAAATTAAGTATTAATAACTAATAATTAGTAACTGTTGAGTTATTTAGTCAATAATGAAAATGTTTTATATTATAGTCTCACTTGCAGAATATTTTTCTTTCTCACACACATGATATATTTTTATGCTCTTATCTGTTACTTAGAGATTTGGCACATGTAGTAAGGTGGTAAATATGCCCAGATGTCCAGCCGGGAAATGTGATTAACCCAAAGTGGGAGGGTCAGTGGAATTCTGAAAAGGATGAGACAAGGTGGCAGTGCACTGCTGAGCCTTTGGCCACCTGAATTTCTTGGGTTGTTGTTTTCTCTAACAGCCACCCTGGAGGAGGTCCTTGGGGTGATAGAAAAATTTCCTGTGTGACTTTGTGATAGAAAAACAATGGTAAAAATGCAATCTGGAGCCACACGGTGTCCTTCAGTGATGTGGCAGAATGGGTAATCCTTGTGCTGCTCTCCAAATGTTACAGTTAGGGGAGAGCAAGTGTCCCGCTAAGTCCCCCTTGGTATCACACTTGGGATTTCATTTTCTAACTACCTGGATTTTGTTCGGTGTCAGTGTCTGTTTTCCCATACTGATGTGCCCACTTGTCGATGTGGCAAGGACGGCAGGTGAATTATATTTCTCTAGGCAGAAAGATTGCAGTATATGCAGTAATGTCAGTATAGGAATATTTAAAAGAGCTTCCATGTTAGCAAATTAGAAGTATTTTATACATATTAATTATTACAGTAATCATGGATACTGCTATGGATTTAAGAAGAAAACAGAGCTGCATCTTTAGAAACTATTGAACTCATGCAAAATACTTAAAATAGTGCCTGGTGTATGTGTGTGCTCAATAAATATTAGTTGTTGCTGTTGTTGGAGTTACTAATATCAGCCAAATGCTCAGCCTCAGCCAGCATCTCCAGTATATGTCATAACAAATATTACAAGGGATAAAGGCAGTACATGTTTGTGGAATATGTGCCTTTTGTCTCTTAGAACAACTATTATCAACTATTGGAGTGATACTTTTCTGAGAATTTATTTTTCTTTTCTAAACCACTGATCAATCACTTCTGCTGGTGAGGTATTTTTAATGGCCAATGAGTGTTCTTGCATTCATAATTCCATTTAGAAAATGACAGCGTCTTCTACTTTTTCAGAGCACAGTCCCAAGTGACCATAACTTAATTAGTCAGCTCTAAACATCACCTGTGGGGCTTAACTATGTTACACCCTGGATAGTGGTTTCAAGTTTATAGCACTAGTCATTTTCAGTTCTCTAAAGTACTAACCACAAGAAAGTACTATAGTATGTTAAATCAGGAAGGAAATCTTTAGGATTACTTTCTCTGGGATTTTGATTGTAGAAATAAGGACACATGACTTGTCTATTTTCACCCAGCAAATTAGAGGAAAATCCAGGGAAACAGTCCCAAAAAGCATAACTACAATTTATGCTGAGTATTGTACACAAAGCACCCATTAATTTCAGATTGTTTTAAGAATAAAAGTTAGGGCTAGGAATGTAGCTCAGTGGTAGAGTGATTGCCTAGCATACACAAGGCCCTGAGCTCACTTCTCAGCACTGCAGGGAGAGAGAGAGAGAGAGAGATCTTTAATTGTTGTCGAAGACAGTATTGTTATAAGTACTTCTAATGTTAAGGGGCACAGAACAAATACCTATGCAAAAATCTCAATCTAAATCCACACTTCCTCTTTTTTTGGTTAGCGTAACAGAGCATGTGATAATTCTACTCTCACCCTTCGTCATTTATATGTGGGATGGGGTGGGAGGGCTGGCAAGAAGCAAGGAGCCTGATTCATGGTGGGAGCTGAGTGAGAACCCTTTCCACGCCTGCGGGCCTCAAGCAAAATGCAGCTCCTCCCTCCCTGCTGGACTTGGCTCTCTATGATCTGGGACTCCCTGTTTGCCTAATTGCAACTTGTGCTCCTGCCCTCCAGTTCGCACTGGCCCCTTTGATGCTTTTCAGCAAGTCCTCTCAAAGCAGCAGGACAAAATAGGAAAGTAAGCAATGACTTCACTTAAAAGAGGGCAGCAAAGCCCAGGTGGGGGCCCCTGCTGAGATGCTCCCTTTGGAAGCTGTGACCACACAGCCTAAGAAAACATTGCCACTGGTGCCAGCAAAAGAAATTTACAGGCTTGTTAGCCTACAAGTCACAGCTTCCATTCCACAGTACAAAATAAATTTAACATGGCTGTATTTTAAAAAGAACATCATTTTCCCAGATTTCTCTTCTGGTTTTCTAAGGGCTGAATTAGATTGTCTCCCTCTTTAATTATGTCCTCGTTCTGGAGGTTTTTTAATCTTTTCTTTTCTTTTTCTCGTGCTTGTCAGTCCATAAATGGACTTATGAATGGGCTGGGATGTACCTCAGCGGTGGAGCACTTTTCTAGAACACATAGAATCTGGGGTTTGACCCTCAGTAACACACACACACACACACACACACACACACACACACACACACACACGCCCTCCTCACAGGGCAGTTAACAAGAGGCCATGGTAGGAGACCTAACTTACCACAGATAGTTCACATAGAGGAGTAGTTACAGTGCTGAGGGGACTGAGGCAGATGTCGAGTTACTCAGAGGCCACTAACTGGTGAAAGTTGTTACTGTCCTCCTAGGCCTAAAGGGGCAAAGGGAAGCCTGTGCCACTGGTATTTGTGAGAGCTAGAGCTGTGGAGGACAGGGCGCCCAGCGGAGCTGTTGTCTTCAAACTTGTCTACTCACTGGAACTGTGGGGAGGCAATTTAAATGCACTGACACCTGGGTCCATCCCTGGGATTGTGGTTTAGCTGTTCTTTCAAGATTTTAAAAATCTGCCTGAGTAATTGCAGTGCAGAATGAGGGGCTTGGGCAGTGCACTATGCATGGATTGACCTCCTGTGACCCACATGAGGGGAGAAAAGGGTGCTCACAGCCTACAACCAACCCCTACAAATACCTCTGCCCCTTCTCTCCAGCTGAGTTAGAAGTACGGGCAGACACACATTCCCCGCCAGGGTGGCTCACTGTGCTGTTTCGGTGGTGAGCAGGGCACCCTTCTAATGAAAGCACCTCCTGAGGTACTAATACCATCTGGTACTTCTTGACAGTGTTCTTCTCAGCTATTTACTGCTCTCTGGCTGCTGCTCAAGCAGAAACCCAAGGTCCACTGGGACGTACACATTTATTCTGCCATGGTCCAAAGTGCTGATGGGAGCCATGGACTGCAGACTTGCAAAGTTTGAAATAGGACATAGAAGTCATGTTATTTGGGTGATACTGGTACTGAGCATAGAGTCTGTGCACTGAATTATATCTTTGGCTCTTGTTTATTTGTGTATGTATTTATTTTGAAACAGGGTCTCATTAAGTCACTAAATTTTCCAGGCTGGTCTTGAATTTGAGATCCTCCTGCCTCACCCTCCCAGAGTGCTGAGGTTATAGGTGAGGCCACTCTGCCTGGCTGTAGAGATTATTTTGTTAAAAGGTAAATTGAGATGAGAGCAATAATCTCACCTACGCTTCCCCTTCCCATTTGTCTGACAAATAACCCAGTCCTAATAAGCACAGAATTTTAGAAGGGGACAGAAGTGAACATTAGTGTCAGCACACCCACTTCACTGTGGGCTTCTGAACAGTGAGCTGCGTAGTCCTGCTAGAGAACCAAACCTCGACTTAAAGCACAGTACAAATACGTGGATGCATGCACCTTTCCTCCTCTTTTCACACAGAAGATGGGCAGTGAGGGTACGTTTAGATTCACACTGAAGGAACACTGATGTTCCTAATAAGCACAAAACCTTCACTAGCCACTTGCACCAGTTCTAAGAAAACACAAAGAGTCAGTTTCTTCTCTACCTGTTTCTTTTACTGCTGCCTCTTAATTCACCATACATCTATAGGAAGAAAAAAAGGATTCCTGAAGGGCACCAACATTTCGTGAGTGGCACTTGTAGCTTTGTATAATTCAGCACATACCTGTGGCCTCTGCCCAAACAGTGCTTATATCTATGGGTTCTTTTCACATTGTGGATTCCTCATCTCTTCCAATTTCCTCCCAGGTCACACCAACAAAAGCCCGTGGGTGCGGGGGGGGGGGCGCAGAGGGGAATGAAGGAATGGACATGTGGACATGACTGTCTTATAACAAATGATTTTAGCTGAATAATTTAAAATGGGTGTTACAGATAGTATTTTGACCAGTACAGCAACACAAAAGTATACTGGACTGCAGGTTAGAACCTAGTAGTGAAGATAGAGAATTCTAGAAAAATATCCACTGGGGAAATATAAGTTTCCAGACTGGAAAGAGAAGCATAAGAGCCATTAGGCTAAATATATAGAGTTAATAACACAGTATGGAGTATAAAACATTTGTTAGATACTAAGCATTTGCTAAGCACTTAACACCCGTTTTTGCACACAACCCTATTAAGTAGGAATTATTATTTTCTCCATAGTATAGATAAAGAACAAGGGCTCTAAGAGTTCAAAAAACTTGCTTGAGATCATGTAGCTAGAAAGTGGCAAAGCCAGGATGCGGCCCCTGCTTACCCTGCCTCCAAAACACTAAGCTCACTTAAGAGCCTGGAGATGGAGGCACAGGAGGCTGATAGCTACCGTGGTGGCCCTGGGCCTATTTGATTCCTATCTGTTCTTTTCTTTCTCCTGCCATGCTCTCTCTCATAAGGGAGCGGACCTCTTGCAGGCTGCATTTCCCAGCTTTCCACCTCTTGACTGCTACCTGGGTTCGATCAGTGGGAGACACTGTCAGTTTAGAGGACAGGAGGAACGAGAGGCCAGGGATGGATTCTTCCCATTCTCTCTCTGTCCATGGTATCTCTGCCTCCGTTAGGTAATCCCTACTAAGGTATAGCTTCAGAGCACGAGGGTTCTGTGTCACCAAGACCCTTGTACTCTGGTGATATTGTCTCTTTTCTGTGTCTTTTCAGAATCTTCTGGCTTTTCATAATTTATTATTTCCACAAATGTTTGTTTCAAATCTTTTTTTTTTCCCAAATCTTGTCTCTTGATATTCACTATCTTAAAACTCTGTTATGATATTTATGATAAGTCCACCCTCAAATATGTTATATACTAAATTTGGATTTACAAGTAGAATGAAGTTTTCTTTCTTTCTTTCTTTCTTTCTTTCTTTCTTTCTTTCTTTCGGTACTAGGGACTGGCCTTGTGCATGCCAGACAATCACTCTAACACTAAGCTACATCCCCAGCCCTATCAACCTTTCTTAAGTATGTATAAAAGCTTCTTAAGTATGATAAATGATTCTGGTTTCAATTTGCAAATAGGTCTATAATGTCTGCACTACTTTGATGGAATTTGTTTAATCTTTGGTAGAATTTCTGACAAAACATAGGCACAAAAAAACTATATATTGAATGAATGAATAAATATAAGAACACGGGAATAAATTCTCTCACAGCCATACATATGATGCCATTATGCATTAGCTGTTTTTCAATGGACTCCCAATTAGTAGCAAAAGGTTAAATTATCCCCATATAGATGAGTTTTGCAGGATGGGACTTGGTCTGCAACATAGAATACTAACTTCATATCAGAAGAGCCATCAGAGCAAGCCTCAGAGATTGACAGTAAAGATGAGCGAACCACCTTTCCTTAAGCGATAACTTCCAAACTGTGCTCCCTTTGGGCTTCTGTCTGTCAATTGGCAGAAGATTCAGCAGGTAGACACACTCCATTGCATGCTGAAATGGAAAAAGAGGTAATTTAATCTTCACAGTGCTATAGATGATGATTCTTTAAAGTTGCAGTTGAAACAACAGAACAAGTTCTGGGTGAGTAGGTCTTGGTGATTCATAATTTAGTAGATGACATGTTCAAATTTATTAAATTGACTTGAGCATAAAAATTGTCCAGAATAACTCCAATTAATCTTCTGTGCTGCAGATGTATTCTTTCAAGAACAATACAATTCCACTATTGTTACAAATTTGGCTATTTATTTTATAAAGCTTTTAGGTAAAAAGTGAGCTTTTCAGAGTGTGAAATACTGTTGTGTGATAAACGATTCTGGTTTCTGAATGTGGGTGGGAAAGTGTTCCTGATGTTTATCCAGAGAGTAAACAATTTTGAACACTAAATGTATGTTGGGTAAATATGAATTTGCTTTAGGTTAAGGTGTTAATACAACCTTGTCAAGAAGAACAAATCTGAAAAGTAGTTAAATCAAAGCTGTTTTTAAAGAATAAAATTATTGTCTCTCAAACCATATCATCTTTGTCTAAGAATAGTTTTCCCACTGCCTGTGTTTCAGAGCTCTGGGATGTGGAAGCTGTCATAGTTGTGTAATTGAGAGCAATCTAATGTTTGTTACTGTGTATATTCTTCACTGGCTATGTTGGGGTGGCCCCACTTGATGTATTTCTAAAAAAACCTCATTCTACTTGTAAATAAATGACAACTTCCTAGAGAAACCTCATGAATCAAGACATAATTTTGAGAACTACATTGTAAATAGTAGGAATGAGTGTGTGGTATTATTTTCTTGGAGAGAAGAGATGCTTTTTATTTGTATTTGATTTATACATGGATGTGGGCATGCTCACCCCGAGTTCTGAGCCTTTATGATGGCAGTATGGGCTGCCTGGTAGACTGCTACATTGGTTTCTGGCTCAGGAGCTCAGAAAAAACCAGGTGACGTGCTCTTTGAAGTATAGATGTTTTGTGTATATTTTACCTACATTCTGGAAAGTGAATTTTTAGCCTATGAAAGAAACTGGATTCTAACAAATAAGATTTCTAGGCACAGGAAAGTTGCTACAGGAAGTGGGATTTCTGTTTCCTCATGAACTTCTATTTAGTAGATTATTCCACACCTTAACTTTTGATCAGCCTTCTATCTACATCTGTCTTGTTGATTTATTCCATTTATTAATATCTTATGACTTCCAGAGGTCATGACATTTTGAGGCAGTTTGACATATTCTGCATGTTTCTAATTCTCTTATACCATTTTTCTTCCTAACCAAATAAGATGGCATAACTGTCTCTCCAAAGAGTTTGGGGTCTGGTACCTCACTTAGCCTTTCTGAGGTGTGTACAAAGCCTGATGCTGTGGTGTCGCCTCTCTAGACCCTGCTCAGTGGCTGACCATTTTTGGTTGCTTGCCATTTTCTGCCCTGTCTTGCCACATCTACTATTTAAGATACCCCTAGAGCCATTTAGAATTGACTTTTCCTTAAGGGTGATGGAGTAAAGGGTTTTGTGTTATCATCTAAATACAGAACAGGAAACACATTGAACTTAAAGGTAAAGACACTTTTCCTAGAAATACATGAGCCATTCTTTGCCACAAGGTCATGATCACTGGCATTAGCCTTTATTAGGCCCCCAAATCTAACCATATGGAGAGAGTATACTACCTGCCCATGTCTTCTATGCCAGAGTTCCAGTCTCTACCTTTAGCAACTACCATAGTAATGATCACTATTATTTTATTTTACAGAAGACTTGAACTCTCAAACCATACTGTAGACCAGAGTTAGGGGCCCAGGTTTGCATATCTAAAAGAATCACTCTACCTTTTCAACTGCCATACTCTATCTTCATCAAATGACCTTTCCTAAGTGCTTCTTAAAGCTTCAACAGGTGAACTATTCTCTCTTACCTGCACCTGACACTACTTTATACTTCTTATCTGATTTTCACCTTAGTTGTCTCTTTTGCACTGACAAGTGGACTATGAGTCCTTTGTTTTGATACTTACCCATACATGCATTATATAACATAAAGTATGGAACACAGTACCTGCCAGAAAATATGTATTAAATTAATAAATGTATGCATAGTTTCATGCCCAACATTCACTAACAAACTATCCTGATTACTGTTTAAATATACAGAAAAAGGAGATTTTCATTAACCAGATTTAACATATGTAATCTGTACTCATAAATCCTAATGAATATGACCTTTGGACTAACACAAAGAAAAGTATTCTGGCAAGACATTAACAAAAGGATTCTTCCAAGATAGCATTAACTTAATCTCTCTTTTAAAATGTTCAGATTGGTTCACTCGTGTTGACATTAATGAATTTGAAATTCAGACATAATGTGAACATATACAGATCTGATATTTGAGGTGAACTTATTTTTCTTCAATTAAACTATGGAAGAGAAAACCAACCAAAGGGGACTGGAAAGGCTGTGGGGTGACATACTGAAATAATATAGCTGCACTTGATTGCAAAAGGATGAGAAATGAGTCTGCTCTCATGACTCAGCACTGCTAGAGAGTATGACGTGGTTATGTTATTCTTTCATCATAGCTGGTCAGGTTAAGTGTGGTATCCACTGAATACAGCTAATTCAGAAGAAAATTGGTCATTGTGCCTCTCTGTTTTTAAGCAAATTGATGCTTTAATAAGACACAGAAACCTAGTTCTTGTCATAAAATCTGAAGATGAAAACCAAAATGTGAAAACTATTTTAAATACACCTGCATTTGCAAATGGCCGGAGGTCCTTGAAAGTCATTTTTAAGTTCCTTCAAAGCTACAACATCTATTTATGTGTGTCCTAATTTGGTGTTTGCATTTTAAAACTCAATAAGAACTAAACTTAGAAGTTGAACTCCTGGTTCTTTTTGGCCTTCTAAGAGCAGAGCACACGTTGCATCTTTGCTTAAAATGATAAATACACAAGCTGTGAGCTGACTAGAGCAAAGTGAGGTAATGCGTTTCTGTGGCTTGCAGCATGCCCAAATCTGCCTCGAGACACAGGATCAGTCCACTTTCAATGTTGTGACAGCAACTGAGAAAAAAGCTGTGTATCTCGCAGAAGCGTGTCTCTCACCACTGTGATATGAAAAAAATATGTATGCCTTTCCTCAGTCCCATCATGGTGTAGGGGCACATGGAAGCCAGGCTATATCTTCATTGGCAATACAGCCTATGATCACTTGGCATACTGAAAAATTACTTTTATCTTCTTCTGCTCTCCGTGTGACAATTCAAAGAGTATTGTTTTCTTCCTACTTTTCACATCCTCCTCTTCCATGGTGGCGTAAGTGTGACACAGTTCAAGCAAGGATGACAATGATCAATGAATGCTGATTTGAATATAAAATCTATGAACATTTGAAAGGGAAACCTCCAGGAGCCTATGTAATAAATCTCTGGGGAATTTAAAAGAGATGAAGTGTACCTAATTGCATCTGACATGACTAAGGCATACAGATCTCTCTGCAGAGTGTGAGGGCAGATTCCCCTAATCCTCTGCTCAGCACTATTCAGAGTTTAGAATAGTTCATGCATTTAGCTAATCAACAGCTGTGTAGCCAAACCTCGCCCATACTCCCTTTAATGGCTAATAAGGACAAGACAAATTTATAAGGTTATATTATTAAGAATTTTAAAGACCAAATGAAAAGACTGATGGATCTATCCAACTCATGTCTTGGAATGTCATGGCATTATTTTGCCTGAAGTTGCCTTGAGAAAACAAATATAACCATCACCATAACAAGGATGGGTTTGCTGATCCAGCCAGAGTGGCTTTTAGTTGCTGGGAGCCAACTTGGGAACCTGTCAACACAGTGTCTGGTCCCTGCCTGGGTGGTCTTGAAGGACTGGAAAGCTGTGTGGCTCCTCAGGACCTTGTCATGAGCCTGCATAATGCTTGTCTGGAAGTTCGTATAAGAAAATCCAGGTGCAGAAATGCAGTTTTTTTAAACAATATTTTTAACATGAATGAGAAGATACTACAATGGAAAGGAAAATATTAATTGCTGGTAGGACCCTTGCCAGATGAATCTCCCACTATCCTCCTGCTAAATTATAGATCCATAGGCTATGCAGTCAGTCAGATTGGTGACGTTATAAACCCCTTGTCATGGGCTTGGCCACACTATATTTCACACAGAGAGATGCTAAGCACTGAGTTCTAAACTCTACTATCTCTGTGGGCTTAACTATCAAGTCTCAGGTGGAACAGCCTTGGTCTCTAGGTGTAAGGAGCAATAGTAAAAGTTGCTCAGTCTTTTCACCAACAAGGCACTTGACCTTTTTGTCCCTCAGTGTCCTCCTTTACAGAATGAATCTCCCTGCTGTTGTATCACAGGTCTATTGCTGGGAATTGAAGGAAGACATTTATAGACTCAAAGCTGGCACCCCATACATGGCCTCCTCAGGAAGTGAGGGGTCGCTTTCACATGATTCACTGGGAAGCAGGTGCCTTGGTTACTTTTCACTCATTGCTGAGACAAAATACCTGACATCCAGAATTAAGGAAGGAAGGGTTTATTTAGCTCACAGTTTGTACAGGTTTCAGTCCATACTCTCCTGGCTCCAAGGCAGAGTGGCACATGGCAGGAGCAACAGCTCATGGCAGCAAAAGCAACAACAGCAAAAAGGAAGGAACAGCAGTGGGAAGAGCAAGCCTCTTTTCCTCCCTTATATTGTATGCAGGCAACCCACCCCAGGGTGGATGTAGTTCTCACACCCATAATCCCGGCACTGGGCCACGGATCAATCACAAATTTTAGAAGCCCATCCCATGACTGCATGAGGCTTTTGGGGGACATCCAGACACAAACCATAACAGCCAGGCAGTGAGAAGATGGGTCATACTCTGACTTGATTTCTATGCTGACAAGCTTTGGAATCATGTCAGGCTTGCCTTCTTCTTAAGTTTGAGAGCTGTGAGACATTCTGAGTTCTAGCTGAGATCCTTCTCTCACCTTTTCCTGCAGCCGGGACAGTATAAGTCTTAGTTAACAAAGGACCTATGGAAGGTCCAGTAATTCTTATTCAGTTGAAGTTTTTATTGGTTGTTAGCCTTGACCCTAGCCTGTCTATTCCTATAGTCTAAGGCATAGACTTATGTAATGTGAAGGAAAATATATTTTTAAAATGACACTAAAAGATTTCCATTAATCCTCCTCTGCAGTACTCCCCCTTCCTTCAAAAATATTTATCCATTATTTTTGCTGCCTTCGGAGGACGTTCTAAAAGTCCTTTCTTGAGTGTCTTTAGTTGTGGTGTTGTGGCTGCCTAGATGTCCTGAATCCACTCAAAATGTTTATCTTTCATCATCATTTTGACTTTGCAGAAGAGATAGAAGTCACACTGTGCCAGATACGGTGAACAATGTGGATGGGGGCAACCTGTAGAGTTTTCTGAGCCTGTTTCCATTAGTTGGCAGTCAGTAGAAGCATCCAATCTATCTTTTATCACACCTTGTAAACACAATCATGAAAGAATACTTACAGAACTTCTGCAGAAAGTAACAGGAGTATCGGGAAAAGTGTGTACAAAGCAAGAGCAAAAATTTTCAGGGGAATTAATGGCATTTTATCTTTTACTATGATGAATTTTTAATTTTCATTTTTTATTCTTTTAATTTTAAAATTTTCTTTGTACTGGGAATTGAACTCACAACCTCATACTTGCCAGGCTGGTGCTGTACCACTAAGCTATATCCCCAGTGAATTTTTTTTTTAAAATTGAACATTCACTATGTATTTTGGTCACTCTCTCTGTATTTATATATTGCTCATAATGTGTCATGCATTACATGTGTCAAGTCATTAAATCCTAGTAACTGTTCTAAAAGGTTACTATTCTTACCTCTGTTTGGAGAAGAGGAAATTAAGAGAGTTTAAGTAGCTTTTCCAAAGCCCTACAAGGCCCTGTCATTACTTATGAAAATGAGGATTCAAACTCACACAGTCTTGCTTGTGAATGCACAAATTTCGAGATTATGCCAGACCACCACGTTATGTCTTGCTTCTGAATTCTGACTGATGTTCCAGAGCTTACATCAGTCACCAAAGCATGGCAGGGACCCTGTAAACATGGTAAATACATGAATGATGTTTCCAGGACTCCCCTAGTCCTTGTGCTCTCACTGAACCTTTCTTCCTCTATTATCGCAGTGTTTGAGATTTTACATCCTCACTTTATTAGATATCTCCTTGTCTTCATATGTGCCATCTCCCAACCAAAATATAAAAAATATTCTCCAGAAGGAAAAAACCACGTTTCAGACCTGTTACATAACTGCCACAAGAATAGCTGAATAATTAGTTCATGACACATAAAAACCTCTAAAATAACTTTCTAAGTGGATTGGAAACTCGACTTACTGAGATCTATGAGATTTATCCCACTTTCTAATTTATCTCTTCTCTTTGTTCTTTTCCACCAAATGATATTTAGTTGACTATTTTAAAGATGAAGATAATATGACAAGCCACTTAAAGTTAAACTAGATGAAGAAGATCATCCTAAAGAAGCAGAAATTAGATTCTTAAAATGGATAGATGAGAGTATTAGGACACTGCTTCTGGCTCTGAGGTATCAGCTCGTTATCAATAGGTACACAGCTTGTCTCTGTTCTCTTTTTTGTAAGAAAAAGTGACACTTAGCTTTTTATTCGAAAATAAAATTGTTCCTTCATTGAACATGGTGCACTGGCAGGGCTGAAGCATGAGGCTCGCCATGAGTTGGAGGCCATTGCGGGCTATGCAGTGAGTTCAAGGACAGCCTCAACCACATGATGAGATGCTGTTTCAAAAACCCATAAATAAATAAATAAATAAATAGCTCTGGAAACTATACTCAAGCAGCCCTTAAGCACACAGAATTTATGGTGGTGAAACTATGACACATGTGTTACTGTGTTTTTCTTTTAAGACAAAAGATGTTAAGGTAAAGTTTTTTTTCTAACCTGAGACCTCAGTATTAAGGTTTACTTGCAACGTTGGCACTATGAAGTGGGTTTTGGGTTGCAGTTTGGTGCTGTGCCTCTGAGAAGTCCACCATCACTGACCTTTGTGATAGGTACAGTGTTACCAGCCACGGGAGTTCACATACTGAAATTTATTTGCTTGCCACTGACCAACTCAAAGGAAACCATTTATTTTGGTGAAAAAGAAAAAATAAAGATTATTCAAAGTTAAGCTGTAAAGGTACAAATGGAAAGGGTCTCATCACCCAAATCACCATCTCACTTCATACAGCTGTGTTAGAGTCTTTTATAGCAAGGAAAGGGGTGCAATGAGATAATCAATATGTGTGGGCGTGTTCTTCTCTCTCTAGACTCAGACCTCCCCTTCCTTTCCCCACCTGGCGCCAGCACATGAATATTTGGTCTGTTCATGTAGGTGAAGAGAGGTGTAGCGGGAGGGTTATGCTTAAGTAAGAGGAAGTCTGGAGAAACCATTTGGCTATAAAAAAAATAAAATCATCAACCACTATGTTATAGTATATGGAATTCATCATTTTGACTGGTGAGAATAGTCACATTTGGGCATTGGGATGTTTTGGACTTTATTTGCCTTCATGATTGAGACCACACGAGCTGTGATGACATTACTGCTTCCCCTTCCCTTAAACTGCTTACCTACTCACTGACCTGGCATGTTTTTAAATAACACACAGGAGCTCTACTCTCTATTATGTGTTGAGTATAAAAATGTGCAGCAACCTATTTCCAAAAAGACTGTAATTACATTTAATAAATGCTAGTAATTAATAGCTCAAACGGGTAAGTCTAAGTTAGCTGCATGAAAAACCAAGAGACATATCCAACCTTTCTTAAGCTTGAGGGCATATATGTAATTTGAACATTGTCTTCAATGAGGGTATGTTTTCTTTTTAATGAAAAGGGTAATTAGGATAATAGAAATAATGCTTGGGCTTATACAGCCATTGGCTGAGGTTTACCAAGGTGATTTCTAGCTCTGTAGTAAGCTTGTCGACTGATACCAGCTTTAGAAGCCACTAAGTCTTTCACACCTTTTCCCCACTGGGCTTTCTCTTTCTCTAATAAAACTACTTTAATCTTATCCATATTCCAGAACTGAATACCAGCACTTAAAATGAACTGTCTATATCTCAGCATCTTTAAAAAAAGTAGTTCAAATAAAAGCGAATTTTTATTTGCTCTCTTTTCCCACCTGGCTGCATCTGTCACATACATGTACTGGCCCCTGACATGAAGCCCTAACATTGATCTGGAACCTTATCGATTTTCAACTTAATATAGGGATGGTGTCCACCAATAACCTACGCTGTTCCAGAGGCACTCACTTAATCTCCTTTTGTTCACTTACAAAATGAAAAGAGTGTCTTTACTAGAATAACTATTAAAGGGTTCCACTATACTTCACCCCAAGCTGAACTTTGGAATCTAATGAAATACATTTTTAAGCAAGCTCCTGGCTTTGATATATTAATTTGGGA
Source organism: Dinomys branickii (assembly GCA_004027595.1). Lineage (NCBI taxonomy): Eukaryota > Metazoa > Chordata > Mammalia > Rodentia > Dinomyidae > Dinomys > Dinomys branickii. The sequence goes on from PVLD010002522.1 coordinate 103,563, forward strand.
TTGGATTTCCTCCAGTGGTTCAAACAAAATGAAAGTGTGATCTTAAAGTATTATATTGTGTTCCTTCCTCTGTTAATATGGATCAGAACTAACTCCTTCCAAGATCATCCTGAAGTACCAATGTGCCCCATGCTACAGGGCATTCTATTTTCCTTTGACTGCCCACTGAGCATAAATTACTCTGTTGTTCTACAAAAAAATAAAAAGCAGGATGATGTCTCTTCTCATTGTCTTTCCTTGTTGTAGTTATCAATAGTTTTTTTAACAAACCACTCTAAAAATTATTGGTTTAAAAGCAATGGCAGTAACTTTTGTCACAAATCTGCAATTTGGGCTGGCCTTGAGTGAGATGTGTCTTGCTCCATGGAGTGTGAGCTGTACTGGTTCAGCTAGACTGGAGGATCAATTTCAGAGATCTTCCACTAACATGGCCAATAACTGTTTGGTGACAGAGAATGCAAGTGAGTCTGCTGCCATGGGTCATTGATTCCTTGGAACCTGAAGGTACCAGTCTCTTTCGTCCTGGTCCAGTACGGTGTCTGCCATATTTGGTTGGACAAAGATGTCACAAATGTTACTGAAATTTAAAAGAAGAGAATATCAGACCATATTCATTGGGAGGAAGGTTAAAGAATGTGGCCAGGTTTACACTTTCATCTTCATTAATTAATATGCATTTGCCCAAGACAGCAACTTGGGCTGCATCTATGACACTTTCTTATCTCTTATTATTCTTTAAATAATTCAATCTAGAAGTACATCTGATAGTTATTGCATACAGCTTATAGTTATTTTTATATCATCTCTCCATATAAATATCAATTACTAAGCCTTTCTAATTGGTCCCAGCACCTTCTCAGTTCTTGCAAGCACCGCCATCACCTCTCTAGTGCTCACATATCCCTCATCTGACTCCCGTCTGTCTCTGTCTCAGCCTTGTTGCTCTCTCTAATCCAGTCGTGGTGATTTTGTTTCACTTATAGATCATATCACTGTCATGACTGAAATTCCTCAAATGTCTTCCATCACTGTAAGGTAAAGTATATGGTTGTTTGCACAGGTCAGAAGAACCTGTGTAATGGGACCCTGATAATCTGCCTCCTCTTCCAACTGCACCTTTTTAATTTCTTGCTAACCCTTTGGATCTCAGGCTTCTACTGTACCCAAACCTTGATGTTCAGTGAATACCATTGCTTCCTCTTACCTCTGGGTTTTTGCTCAGGCTGGCTGCCTTCAGAATGCTCTTTCCTCTCCCTTTCCTTCTCATGGCCTCTCATTCTGTTTGCTGGGATAATTCATTCTTATTCTTTAGATTTCAGATTAGTTTTGAACTGATTGTTTCCTCTGAAGAGCATTTCTCCATACATCACTTATTCTTTCACACGATGTTAAATACCAGTGATATACAACGTACTGCTATGGGCCCTGTGATAATATAATGAATAAACAAACCTTCTGTTCTGAAATTTACTCTTCTACATGAAAAGTCCAAAAAGAAACAAGAAAATAGGCAGAATATATATTATGTGTGATGGTGCTAAGAGCCAAGCAGAAATAAATGAAGCATATGGGTTAAGTAGAATATTAGAAGGTGGAGATGTTGAAGTCTCTTTTGGCTCAGTGCCCAGGGGTGTTACCTGACTCAGAGTTGATTATGGTGAGTGGGCCACATAACAAGCTATCTGGGAAAAGAATGTTACCAACAGAGGAAGC
>PVLD010002522.1:105375-126889 GCA_004027595.1 Dinomys branickii
GGGATGGGACACGACAATGGGAGAATTTGAGAAGAGGAGTAACTTCTCTGATCTATGGCTTAAAGGATCTCCTGTCCTCCTCAGATCCTCCCACATTACCCCAACTTCCTTATACAACTTTCTTTTTTTTGGCAGTACTGGGGATCGAACTCAGGACCCTGCGCTTGCTAGGCAGGCGCTTATTCCACTGAGCTATATCCCCAGCCCCCTTATACAACTTTCACCTGTGCTATCATTCACTTTCCTTCCTTGCCAGCGTCTGGATTTGGTGAGGAGAGGTGCTCTGTGCAACTTGGTAATACGTTATTCCCCCCAGCCGAGCCAGCGAGCCAGAGGGTCTCAACTGCACTGCATGAAGTGTAAATGAAAGCCTGTGTCCTGCTCACCTTTAGCTCTTACTGCTACAGCTTCTTTAGGTTGAGAATAGTAAATCTCAACCCTTAATTGTGGGAAAGAGGTAAGGGTCAAAATTATCAAGAGAAAAAGGGAAACTGGACATGGTAGGTTATATCTAGAATCCCAGAACTCTGAGAGAATGGGGCAGAAGAGTTGCAAGTTCCAGTTCAGCCTGGGAAACTTAGAGAGACCCTGTCTCAAAATAAAAACTAAAAATAGCTGGGGATGCAGGTCAGTGTGAAGGCCCTGAGGTCAGTGGAGCAATCAGGGGAGCCTTCTTTAAACTAAGAAATTCACTTTTTGTTTCTATCCTGAGGTGTCTAGTGGAGAATTACATTGGCCTAACTATAAAACCTAGATATGGCCATTGCTTTCTCCAAAACGCTGTAACAGTTGGTTCCTCTTTGACTTCGGGGAGGGGATGCTTCATTTCAGGAACACTAGGGCCATGATGAGGACAAAAAGGCAGAATGGCCAGTACACCAGTATGCTTGTTACAAAATATCATTTCCCACTTACGTTCCTGTGGAGGTTCATGCATATGCACATGTGTGAGTGTACACAAAGGATTTATTACTCTTTCATACAAGTTTATCAGTGTCTGCTGTGTACCTAGCATTAGAATCGAGAGATTGTTGTCCTCAGTGGACTCACAATTCAGCAGAAGCTTGTGTTAGTCAGCTCCTGTTACTATAACAAAATATGCGTACAAATCCACTTCTATGGAGAAAAGGTTTATTTTGCTCACAGATTAGGAGTTTCCTGCCTATTATCAATGCTTTGGGCCAGTTTGAAGATAGCACATCATGATGGCAGCATGTGGAGGGCAAAGGCAAAAGGCAGAGGCTGGGGTCTGCAGTTCCCTTCGAGGCCTGCATCCAGGGGTCTAAGAGCCCCACCAAACCGCACCTCTCAAAGCTCCCACCAAGTCCCCATGGGGCCACCATGGGGCCTCAGTTTTTACCATATGGGCCTTTGGGGGACATTGCAGTCCAAAGGATAGGTAGCAAAGTGACACAGCTATGGAGCAGGGCAGGGAGTGATCTAGTGGAGAAATAAGTACCCATTTCAGGAAGTAACTAGAACAGAATATCTTGGGTAGAAAAATATGCTAATACTATATGATTAGCATTTTTGAACACAAGCTGGCACAATTGCTCACTGACCAAAGTGGCATTCTTCATGTTTGGGCTGCTGGATAAGATCCTAGAAAGCTACACTTGGCTACCATTTGGGAATCATACTTGACTTATTAATACGCAAAATATTTCAACTGAAGAAATAAAACAGAAAGGAAAACCTGTATTCATCACTTTGGTTTAAATTGTAAAGAAAAATCCAAAATTTGCATATGGGAAAAATAAAGAGAAAAACCAATCCTCTTTACCTGGAACAAATGGTCACATTTTGTTACCTAAATGGAAAAGGATGACAGTGTTCTCCTTAGGAGTACTTTGGAAGGAGTTAGTGAATAGTCTCTTTACTCAGATGCCCCTCTGTTTGCTGATGTGCTGGTTTCTTCCCAGTACAGGATCACCTACTGCCTTGTAGGTGATTCTGAGCATCCAGGTTTAATTCTGAGTGATGTGGGAAGACATTTACTTAGAGCCTCAGTGCACTGTGAGGGCTTCGTGTAATCACTTGTGCTTCTTCCTTCAACTGCACTGCAGAAAGAGAAAGGATGCTTCAGAGCTCGCCCCACACCATGAGCACTCCTGCCGCAAGCATCCTGTTCTCTCCTCCTGCTCCATTTGAAGTTCACAAGGCTTGTGTATATTGCATTCATCATGTCAGAGCCCAAGAAGAGAGCTGGCACTCTGCTCCTGGTCTCTAAGAAAAGTGTATACAAGTCAGATACACACACTTCTCTAAAATCGTCAGTTTGCTCCAGGATTAGCATCTATAAAATTTTACCGTCTATACATGTAGCCTGACCCAGACATCAAATGCAGGTATTGTCTCTAGGCTATAATTGTAGAGACATACAACCAATTGAATAAAATTAACTTTAAGTACGCATCCTAAGTCGGAGAAGTGTTTGCACAATTACATGGTAGCAGCACAAGTGACTTACCCTGAATGGTGTTGTCATTGACCTTTTTTGAGACAGAGTCTTGCTAAGTAGTGCAGGCTGGCCCTGAACTCACTTATGTAGCCTGGGCTTGCCTCAAAGTCACAGTGATCCTCCTGCCTCAGCCACCTGAGTGCTGAGATTACAGGCATGTGCAACTATGCCTGGCTTCATTGACTTTGACTTGGAAGTTACTATGCTTGCTGCACACAATACACCTGAACCATATTTTGCTCTGAAGTTTTAAGGAAGTACAATTTAAAACATCCCATAACAAAACAAATGGAACTTCCCAAATTAAATGCTTTGTTTAGTTGTATTGTGTGCAATTCTTTCCAATATGATAACATCCAGGGTCTCTAAAAGTCTCTATTAAATAACAACAGGATTTTGCATATTTTTTGAGAGAAAAGCTATTTATCTAATTAATACTGAACAAAAGGTATTACTTCTGTCCTTTCTACATTATTATTACTGCATGTGTTTGCATAGGCAAACTGTGGTGGCTTTATATCATTCTGTACTATGGACACTTTTCTACATATAGTATGTTAAGTAAAACAGTTGCTATAGAGTATTATTAATTATACCTAAGGATGCAATCACAGGCAACACTCTTCCCTCTCATGCTATTATGTTGTTCACTGTGCTTTATATAATATGTTTATTCATTGTCTTCTACAAGCTAATAACTATTATAGGCACTACAGATACAAATACAACAGTGAACAAACAGGAAGTGATTCTTGCCATCACGACGCTTCTACTTTACAAGTAGTATGGGACAGGAGATATATGCAATAAACAATTACCATAAATATTTAAATAATTTAGATTACATACAATACTTGAAACTAAAGCTGTGAGTAGAGGCAAATGTTAAGCTGATTATGGAGTAAGCGTATGTATTCCAGTATTAAATAGGAAATAGTGGGGTCAGCAGAGGCCTTCTTAAGTAGGAGAGGTGTCAGCACAGATATGAGGCAGGCAAAAGTGAACCAAACAGATTAGCTGGGGAAAGATGTTTTGTGCACAGGGATTGGCTGAAGCAAGTACACTAAGATGGTAGCCCAAAGTGGCCAAGAAGCCCTGGGAGATTATTATGGACAATGTCAAATGAGCAGAGGGAAGATGAATTCAGTCAGACAAGGAAGGTCATAGGGTGTGATCAGGTCACTTAGTGCCTTGTAGGTAGTTCTCAGCATCTAGGTTTAAGTCTGAGTGATGTAGGAAGATATTTTATTGTTTGAGACAACAGCATACTTACATTTAAATTTGGAGGAGATTAATTAGACTTGAGCCAGAATTAACTGTTTAAGGAGAATGATGTGGCACAGCAAGGAAAGAAAATGGTCTGCTGCAATAATCCAGAAGAGAGATGTGGCTGGCTTGATCAAGACGGCAAGTAACAGTGGAAGTGGTAAGTCCTATCTTTACGGTGTCTTGGAGTCAGCATTGGCTTATCTCTGTTGACTGTAGCTTCAACATCTATACAAAATTTGAAAAGAAAGGATTTCTACCAGCAGATATGGAAATGGAAGTTGTCATTGAAGCAAGTTTTGGAAGGAGAAGCAGGAATTTGAGTCTGGACATATGAAGTCTGAGAAGACCATGAGAGGTCCAACTGGAAAATATATGGGGTGGGAGAGGGCTGTTGGCAGGAGATACAAGTGCAGAATTTCTGACAGCACGTAAGTGATATTTACAGTCACGAGGATAGATGTAAACACCAAAGGAGTGAGTGTAGAGGGAGAAGAAGACACAGGTCTGAGCCCGGGGGGTGGGGGGCTCCACTATCAAGAATGAGGACATTGTGTAGGAGCCAGAGAAAGAGGCTAAGAGGCAAGGACTGCTGATACAGGAGGAAGGCCCAGAGAGGATGGTATCTTGGGGAGAAAGTGCTTTGAAGAGGGAGTGATCACGGTTCGAAATTCTGTTAAAAGGTAAAGAAAGCTAAAGGCTGTAACTGGCCCTGAGATTCCTCAGCGTGGAAGTCTTGGAGAGATTGCTGAGAGCAGTTTAAGTGGCGCACTGAGGATAAGTTCCTTGTTGGGCAAAAAGGGATAGTTCTCTTCTTCTTGTCTTTTATTCTATCGCAGTAATTGAAAAATCCATATGCAGATATTTGTTGACTGTAATTTTAATGAATACCTTTGGGGATTTGTTTTTAAACTCTTGGAAGATTTTTATTTATTTAATCTGGCCATAACATTTTAAAACTGGCATGAATTTTAATTATCCTCAGATTTTGTTTGCAAATAAATCAGCCAAGAGAACGCATAAGAATTTTAGAAAATCGTGAACTTATTTTGGTCCATTAAGGTATATTTTAATGCACTACATATGGAAAAAATTATTGTTGTTCTGTTATATCATATTCTTCTCAAAGGATACCAAAGATTTTCTTACCTGTCGCATATGCTTGGTGTCCCTAGCAAGGTACAAATTTTGAAACAAATAACTTGGCTTTCTATTTTTTATATCTTTTATATCCAGGAATATCTCGCACATAGTAGGTGTGCAATAGATATTTTTGGCTTAACCTTCTGCACATACGCTGTCTAGTCCTACTCCCAGGTAACACTTTATTCTATAATGGAAGAGTAGTAATAGAAAACGGAAGAGTGCAAACATTGCTAGAACTTGTAGCCTTTGATGACACAGACATGTCTGAGCAATTGAATAACAAGGAAAGAATAGTATAGGCAACAGTAAAAGTAAACTCATGATTACCAACCAAATAAAATCTCTAGATACTATTTGTTTAAAGGACTGAACTCAGTGTACTAGTCCAACTGGAGGAAAATATACCTAAGACGTTATTCCTATGTTCCTCTCCCACCTATCCTTCTCTCCTCACCAATAATAACATGAAAATATGTTTACAGAAAAGTCAGCTAATATTTATTATAGGAATTTGTTCTTGCCTATTCAATTATTTTTAACATCATTTCCAGGGTAAGTGGATCAAAAAGAATTAAGACATGTTATGTACATGTGCCAACTCCCCACAATAAATGTAATCATTATATCCTATAAACACCTACTAATAAAAATAAAAATTCAAAAATAAAATCAGTTCCAACAGACACAGTATTCTACCCAATGACTGCATCCTAATCTGCTTAGCTATTCTCCTGGACTCAATGTTTACATTGATGTTTTTCCTTTTCCATTCTATACCAAACTAAAATGAAAATATTTGTAGCCATGTCTTTATGCATATTCAATAGTTATTTCTACATCCTATATTCCTAAAGACACTGACATACATAGAAATTTTTAAAAGTTATAGTGTAAAACATAAAAATTTGGTATCTGTACTGTTCAAGAGTATTAAATATACAGGTGAGGAGTATTAAGTATATTCACATTGTTATTATACTGAGCTCTAAAACACTTTCATTTAGAAAGCTGAAACTCCTTTTCTTACCTGCCTTTTAGCCCCTGGTAACCACAGTGCTACTTTTTTCACAATGGATTCTATTACTCTGGATGGCTTGTGTGAGTGAAATGAGACAATATTTATCTTTTGGTGACTGATATTTCACTTAGCGTAACACCCTCAATTTCATCTATGTTATCCCATCTAAGAGGATCTCCTTTTTACCTGCTTTGAGAAAATAGCTAAATAATGTCTTTAGTCCTCATTTACACTGTTTAGATAATACAGGAAATGATAAGTGTTTCACTAGGTTGTTGTGAGGACTGAATGTGCATCTGGGTGTGGTGTCTGTAACAGTTCTGGGAACAGTCTGAGTTAACCTGGAGGATATTACATGAAGTGAAATAGTCCAGGCACAGAAAACCAATTACTATGAGACTTCTCTTACATGTAGAATCTGAAAATGCCAAAGTCATGGAAATGGAGTAGAACTGTGGCGGTGAGGGTCTAGGGTATCAGAGGAGTGGGGTATTGCTGATAAAGAATACAAAGGAAATGTTGACAGAATAAAGGAGAGAGAGAAACAAGTGCATGGTAAAGGATAAGCATGCAAGAGTTGATGATCGTATGTACATCTTCTTCTGCTCTGACATTTGTTGCTGACTACCTTTGAGCAAGATGTTGATTTTCTCAGGGAGATATTAAAGGATGTAATAAAACAACACTTGTTATTTCATAAATATATTAGTAACATCCAACCTCTTGCCAGTTGAGGAGAGTTCTCCATTTAAATTAATATTCTGCTCATACCTTGCTGTTTACCAATGTGGATGAGGAGAAGTGCCTATGAATCAGAGTAATAATGAAGAAAATGGAAGACAATAACATGGATGTGACAAGTTTTGAAGTATGCTTTTAAGTAGGTGATAACTGATTGCATTTGGGTATGGAAAACTAGCAGTTAGTAACGGATTGATTACAATTGGGTGTGGCAAGAGCCTAGACAACATTCAGAAGTTCAGAAACATGACTTGAGGAATATAGAGATTCTACAGCAGAAAGTGAAACATTGGAGATGAAAGTAGTTTGGAAAAGAGGGGGCAGGTTTTAGACATCAAGATTTCAAGGGGATGTCCATACAGTGTCAAAGAGTGTTGACTAGAGCTCAGAAGAGTGCTAGGAGCTCAAACTAGATTTGAAAATATTCTAAAAGAGAATTACTTAAGGCAAAAAGCTTGAAGAGAGTAAAGTCCAAGACTGTGCATTGGGAAGTACCTATCAAAGACAGAAGGAGAAATCTTATTCTGTGTTTAAGTTTTTCCTTCATCTGCATCCCTGCACTTAGGTTTACTGGATTACAGAGGACGAATTATGGTGCAGTTCCAGTTTGGAAGCAGAGTATTCTTTTTTTTTTTTTTTTTTTTTTTTTTGCGGTACTAGGGATCGAACTCAGGACCCTGCACTTGGTAGGCAAGCACTTATTCCACTGAGCTATATACCCAGCCCGGAAGCAGAGTATTCTTGTAGTGCGTGAGTTGCAAGTGTATAGAGCTTGGGAGGAACAGGGGGCTTAGTTGCCACTGCCTAAAAAATGCATGCAGATGACATTGAGTAAAAGTAAAAACACATATAGTAATAGTGGAGGAAAAGAAATTCAGAGGGGAGAGATTTTTCTTCAAGATTAGACACAAGAGAGGCTATGGAGCTGAACAAAACTACCTGAATGTGTATGGGACTAATGCACACAGATTTCTTAAGAATGTTTACTTCTGAAAAAGGAATGGGATGTAGCTACCTTACCCTTCAGCAGAATCTTCAATATTTCATTAGAAAATATTACCATCTGTTCTGTGAGTAGGATTACCATAGGTTAAGTATCGTTCAATTCGAGATATTTTACAATTAAATGTTTTACATGAGGACCCGATTTAGGGAAATAACCTTGGAAAATAAAGAGAATTTTAGAATATTTGAAATATTAGTAAATTGCAAATAAATTTAAGCTTGTAGCTCAATATTTACCTTATAGTTTTCTCCTCAATATAAGAAATTGAAAATAAATTACATCTATTAGACCAATAATGTTTGGAGAGAACATACTTGCTACTCATTTTTAAAAGGGGCATTTGTTTTCAATTATTTAACTTAAATTAGTCATATCATTGATTTTTTTAAAAGGTTTAGAATGTTTTTTTCTCCCATTTCTGACAGTATTGTTCAGCAACATAGTTTTGAAAGGTTAGTGAATTTCTTTTGTTTGTCTTTTTTTTTTTTGCAACCATTCTTCAGGCCTTTTTTTCAACACTTTGCTTTTGAGCAACTGATTCTCATACTCTTATCACCTAAGGGACCAGAAACTCAGGAGGTTTTACACTTATATGGATTCAGGGTAAATGAATTTTAACAGAAAAAGTAACATTAAGCATTGATCTGATTGAGTAAAGTGATTCTACCAGTTATATGGCATTTGCTGCTTCCTGTAAATTGATGCAAACTTCATTAAAGAAAATGACAGATGGCATATGGCTGCAGGCAAAATGCCAGTCCACATGATGAATCCCACCATATTCAAGTCCAGGATAAACAATGTTTTTAATTACCTTGAAAAAAGCTGTTGCATGAAATTAAATTTTTTTCTACAGTCACCAGGTAATTATAAATACGTAGCTAGTCCTTGTTAGCTTAAAAAAAATAAACAGTGGCAACAGACAGGAATTTGGTTTGAGTTTACACCCTGGGATAGATGATCCAATGATATTTTATGGCTCTACACGGACATAAACGGGTCTCCCCCAGAAGAGTGTTACAATAGACTGCCTGCAGAGCTTGAGTTCCTGCACTCTTCTCGAATTCTCTGGAATATTACTTTGAGAATCAGAAGGCCTGGGGGTGTAAAAAGTGATTATGAGATTTTTCTTAGCTTGACAAGGCGAGGAAGTCTGAGAGGCAGATGCTGGCTGTGGACTGACTGTAGACAGGTTTCAATCAAAGACTCCTGTTGTATCATATTCCTTTTGAAGGTGGGCGTCTACTGAAATTGAATTTTAAGGAGATAATTACAGTCCTATCAAATTCTGAGACTCACTTCATGATTTATTTTTTAAGAAGTTAAAAAAATCCCCAATAAGTTTTTATAATAATATGTTTTGCTAATTAATTTTGTATGTAGAACCTGACCTTATAAATAAATGTATACATATTTAATGGTCCTCAAATATGATTTGTAAGGAACAAAAATGAGTTTATAAGTTCTCACAGAAGAGAGAACTAGAGCTTATTTCAGTGTAGGGAATTTATATAGTTAATTTTATTTAGTGATTCATATCAGGCTTCTTTTCCAACAACAGAAGTTGCTGCTGGCTAATTTAAATGGAAAGGCATATTAAAGAATAGTCACTGAATGGGTAGAAATGCAAGAGAAGCAAGCAGATCCTGAGTTCTGTAATGTTTTAGTCCATTCAGGGTGCCTTAACAGAATACCATAGAATGAGTGGCTTATAAATAACAGAAATTTATTCTCACAGTTTCAGAGGAAGTTCAAGGAGTTTTTTTCAGATTTCTTTCATAAGGGCACTAATTCCACTTGCCCTGTCTCACTGCCATCACTTTGGGAATTAGGAATTCAACAGATGAATTGTGTGGCGAGGGAGAAGGAGATAGACATAGAGTCTATAGCATATAGCAAGACAAGAGAACATGTAGCAACGTTATTTCCTGTTGGCTCCACATCCCCTGGGTGCTTTTGGCAGTGCTCTCATATTCATATTGCCAAGGATAATTTCTCTACTGTTCTATCTTTGCATCAACTGTTAAAGCAGGAACTTTTGACTGAGGTCAGGCCAGGTCTAGTTCTTCAGTTGTCCAACCCATTAGCTTCCTAGTGAGATGGTGCTCCTGCCTCCTACAGAGCCCACAGTGAAGCATTCCTACCAAACAGGAAGTAGTTGCATTGGTTTATTTCCCAAGAGCAAAGACCAGACAGGAACAGAGCTACAGGACAATGAAAAGTCTCCATTAAATGGTAACTTTTTCTTAGGTTTATTTTATCTCTCTATTTTTGATAACCATAACTGTACAAAGCAAATACCATTGTTAATATCCTTTATCCCAACACTTGGTGGTACATCTCACCTTCTATCTCAGAATTCTTTCTATTATAACACAGTTATAAAAGAGCACAACTACTGCTCTTGAACTGCATGTGAACTTCTTTTTCTTGCACATATTTATAATATTTTCAACTTTAGGGTAAGGCAGACATTGGCCTTATGTCACAATCCATCCTTTCTCCTAACTTATTTGCCATACTTTTCTAATTAATAAATATTGGTTCAGTACTTAGGTATTAATTTTCCCAGGATGCCATGACAAAGCACCATGAACTAAGTGGATGAAACAGCAAAACTTGCTCAATGTGATGGCATATGCCTTTAATCCCAGCTACTCCAGAGGCTGAGGTCAGCATTTTGCAAACTTGAAAATGCCATTTCAGCAAGACTTTGTCTCAAAATTTAAAAATTAAAAGACTGGGAATGTAGCTCAGTGGGACAGTGTTTACAACATAAATCTGGGATTCAATCCCCAGTAGCACAGTAAAAAACAAGAGCAATATCAACAACTTACTGTCTAACAGTTCTGAAACCTTCAAGCCCAAGATCAATGTTTTGGATTGGGTCGTTTTGAGGGCTCTGAGAAACAATCTGTTCCAAACCTCTCCCCCATAGGACGATGAGTTGCTGGTAACCTTCGGCATTCCTTGGCTTGTAGAAGAAGCATTCTGAGCCATGCATGGTGTTCTTCTCCCAGCTTGCACATTTGTGTCCAATATGGCTGGTGCTGTTATTATTTATTATAATAGAACCAGCCATATTGGACTAAAGTCTACTCTAAGGTTCTCGCTAAACTTGATTACTTCTGCAAGACTCATATTCAAAAGAGATCGCACATCAAAGTACTGGAGGTTAGAATTCCAACATATATTGGACGGAGACAGAATTCAACCTGTACCAACTTCTTCAAAGACTGCTTGATCCGTATGAGTTATTTGAAATAATGAGCCTTTCTGGAAGAAGGAGAAAAAGGAAACAAACAAACAAAAACAAAACAAATCCCAGACCAACTTTAAACTGAGGAATGTATAACTGGGCAGACTTGACTGACCACCAACATTATACACACAGCTAAATTTCAGAGCTAAAATGGACAACATGTGTTTTGAGGGAATTTAATGTATTAAGAGATAACATTTAGTAGTTTGAGAAATTTTCATTCCGTTCCTAAAACTTTTTTTTGTTGAATATTTTTAGCATGGAAGGCTGCTCCTGCATTTTTGTAATTTTTCGCATCTGCTGAGATGCCTCTGTGTTTTTGTCCTTTCTTCTATGAATAAGATATAACACACTGGTTACTTTTCATATTTGAACCTATCTTGAATTCAAAGTTAGATACTTAGTCATAGTTATACTTATTTTTATAAGCTGCTGGATTTAATTTTTCAGGAAAAATTAGTCCTATTCAGATTTTCTATTTCTTCTTGAGTTAGTTTAGGAATGTGGGTCTTTCTAGGAGGCTTTAAAATTTCATCTCAGTTAACTAATTCATTGATATTCAACTATTCATAATATTCCTCAGAATCCTCTTTTGTTTCTGTAAGGTTAACAGAAATTTCTCCTCTTTCAATCTGGACTTGATTAATTTGAGCCTTTTTATTTCATCAGATTAGATAAAGGTTGTCAATTTTGTTGACATTTTCAAGTAACTTATTTTGATTTTGATTTTTTCTTTTCTTATTTTCTTTTTTATTTATTTCGGCTGAACTCTTTATCTCCTTTATTCTTGCTTTGAATGCAACTTGCTCTTCTATTATTTTCTTACCTATACTCTTTCTAAATATTCTCTAAAGCTAGAAAATTTAGAACAATTCTAGTTTCTTTTAGTAAAGTTGTAATTATTACAACAATACTAATGTAACAACCATGAGGCCAATTTAGTAGAGATTATTTAAATGAGTAATTTAGATCATTTGTAGGAAAACACTTTACAGCATATACGGACCCCCAAATCAAGGACATTTTTAGAAATGAAAGACTTTAGATTACAAATGTATTTTCATATTTCAATTATCATTCCAAAAAGTCTGATAGAAAATATTATTTAATATCAAAATGTTTTAATTTTGTAGTAGATACAGTTAATGTTATTTCAGTTTTTAAAATAATATATTACTTTGTGTCAGATAAATTATCTGGCACTTTTTAAAAAATATTCCTTACAAACTAAAAATTATAGAGTGCTGGTGATCCTTTCATTGAAAGCAGTTTTCTCACACTTCTAGGAATTGGTAAAAGGTAATTCATGACATTGGTAGTCTTTTATTTAAATATTCTAGCACTTTCTGAAGAAAAGTCAAACTAAAACCAACTAAGTATTTCTAAAGCACACAGTTAGGTGTGCATAGTGGTGCACACCTGTAATCTCCACACTTGGGAGGCTGAAGCAGGAGGATTGCCACAAGTTCGAGGCCATCCTGGGATACAAACTGACTTGAAGGCCAGTGTGGGCTACATAACAAGACCTTGTCTCAAAAAAAATGAAAAAAAAAAAAAAGCAGAAAGGAATTCTAAATTATGGGAGTTAATGCAACAAATATAAAAATTCAGTGTGATCCCTGAAACAAGTCCTAGAATATATTCTATTAGGTTATGATCTATTATAGTTTTATGCAATTTTTCAAGTATTAGAAATTAATATAATTGGATGAATTTGTTTCAAGAACTTACATATTATACTATGTCATGTATTTAAAATAATCTTAGATGGTCTTACAGGAAAATGTAATCTTAAAGTATATGTCAAAACTTTTATTCAAAAGTGGTCTAAAATTTATACAATGAAACTCATTCTAAAAATCCAGTAGTAGATACATTCTTGAAAAGATTATTTTAAAACCATCTGTAATAATCAGAATTATTAGCATTTGCCCTCTTATCGCAAAGATGAGAAAAGGGCATTTTTCAGAGAACTGAAAGTCAAATTAGTACTATATGTCATAGTGAGGAGAATGAAAGGCAGTGTGTGGTCAGGGTGGCTGAAGACAAAATGTCCAAGGACACAATCTCCAAGGCTGAAGACACAATGTCCTAGTTTGGGGAGCTAGGACATGCTGAGAAACCTGAAAAGCCCGGGCCCTGACAGCCGGGAGAGCACAGCAGTGATGACAAGGAGAACATGTGCTTCAAAGACTGGCAGCAAACAAAGTTGAACTTGAAAGCAAAGGCTGGGGAGGACTCAGGGAATGTCGGTCATGTGGCCAACGTGAGGAGAACAGAGCACAGTACAGAAATGAGAATGCAAAAGCCAAAGAGGTCAAAAAGGCATGAAAGGTAAGTGTGGAGGTTGCCATGTAGAAAATAACAGAGAAGCAATAAAACAAGTAGAGATTAAGGTGAGATTCTTCGTTTGTCTGTGAACAAAACCCCTACGGGGAGGAGATTTGAAAGTTCCCGGCACAGTTTGTTTGAAGGAGACAGAAGCAGACAGCAGATAAGCATGCTAAAGACCAGGCAAGGCAGACGTGACTTAGCTGAGCCTGGTGACAAAATCTTAATCAACTCCTAATGAGAATTGAGTAGTAATAACATGTAATTATGCCTGAAATTAATTTAAATACACACTTGAGTTTGTTTGTAGTTTATAAGTGGTATAATTTGGTTACTACCTCTAAATTCCATTTTTAAATATTATTTTATTTAGATGATATTACGAATAAAAATTGAGGTAAATGGGAGCAGTTAGCCTATTGAGAGGTGTCTATATGTTTTAGGACAATATTTGATGCAGCAACCAACAACCCCTCAGTTTAAGAAGTGTAAAGAAGAGTTCTATTAACTATTGTCCTATTTACCTGTGCTGTACCCTTTACTGGCGTCATATCCTTTGGACTCTTACCTGCCATTCTATCTTTCATCATCTGTAGTGCGGACATGAGCTGCATTTCCTACTACCCGGATGTGGGTGAGTATTCCTGACTCAGAGTTGGGACAGATAGGAATAGAGGTTGGTGGAAGCTTCGCTACTGTCACTGTTGTACATCTGACCAAAGGGTTAAAGCAGGAAGAACATGTGTAAAATGCCTTCCTTCTCCTGAACTCTCTGATCAAGATTTAACTACAGGAGTACATTAAACTACAAAACTAGGAAATAGTCCACCCAAGTGTCCAGAGAAAAAAGAGACAAAGGTTTGGGTGAATATTAAGAGCTTCTTCCTGATACAGATAATGTTTAGACTCACCTGAGGGATGGTGATATCATGTACCCTTCCATCCACGGCCCTCTGCACCTGGGTTCAGAGTGGTTTCTGAATGGGTTACAGCATTGGGAGTTGGTGTACATCTTGCAGATATAGCACCAATGGAATGCACCAGATGGCCAAAGTTTTTCAAAGGCATAAATTTCTTCTAATTTCACTTATATTCTAAACTCTGTCATTTATTTGACATTTATATAAGAAGGAAACATCACTGTACATCTGATGGTGTAATTGCAGTATTCACTGATTTTATCAATGTAAAATAACTCACAGAAGTGAAGATGAAATACTTGGCAGGTCATTGTGCTTAGAATATTGTGTTCCAAATACAACTGAAATATACATGTGTTTAAGTGTGTACATGTCTATATAACTTAGTGTATATATGCATCTTTGCTCCTCAGTTAATTTGTTTATGCAATAGGAATAATAAGAGAAATTTATCAAACTAGGTTGCAGTAAATAAGAAAATGAAATTCTATATGTAATGTGTTTCACATGGGATCTGGCACATAGCTAGAACCCAATAGTATTTATCATATACACTGTACACCTAGTGGAAAGCCCAAAAATTTACAGAAAATGAGCTGTCTGCTGAAGTTTAATAGCTTATTGTATTCATTCATTCACTCATTCCTTTAGTAAACATTGCTAGAACATTAGTATGCATAAACTCTGAGCTATGGCATGAACAAAAAAAAATTACAAAGCCAGCTTTATTGTTGCTAAAGAGTTTTCTGTCCAATTATGAAAACTCAAACAGTCATAATACAGAGTGACATTTGTGTAGGAGAAATATTAGAGAATGATTTATGGTTTTAAAATAAGGAAAATTATACCTTAGAAGGGAGATGTTTAAAGAAAACGTTTTGGCTATTTAAAGCTTCCTGAGTCTTAAACTGACTCTAACACTAATATTTCATGGAGAGAGTAGAGGAAAGAGACACATCAATTTAGAAAGAATAACTGAGAAGGAAAGCAGGGAAAAGTACAGGGTATTTTCCAGCAAAACTGAGAAATGAGCGAAGAATCTTATGAGGTCAGACCAGAAAGCCAAGACATTAAAATAATATAGAAAAATTTGGATTTAACCTGTAAATAAGAAATGAGAAAAGAAATGGTAAGAAATAAAGATGAGGAAGGAAAACAATTTTGAGCAGAATAACCTCTGTGACCTTGAATATTTCACTTGACCTTCTGTACCATCTATTTTCTCCTTCACATAAAAAATGGATGGCTGTATAATAATATTCCTTCCTGCTCCAACTCTCAAGGAGGCTTCTCTGTATTTTACGTCCTCCACAGGCGCTGTTGTGACATCTGTTCTCTCTGTTAGCCCCTCTACTATTTACCTAGGCTGTACCTGATGCTGATGTCATATCCTTTGGGCTCTTCCCTGCCGTTCTATCTTTCATCATGTGTAGTGCGGACATGAGCTGTATTTCCTACTACCCTGATTTCCCACTTCCTGAACACTCTGTCAGCTATGCCTGAGCCTCTTCTAGTCACTACCTTACATCTGCGGCGTGGGCATGGCAGCTGACTCACTCTAGCACTTTGCTCATGCTCCTCCATTGTTTTTTAACCACCTGGCACTTATACTGTTGTCAAAGCATGAAAGTTAAATACCAAAGACAAACAAATAAACAGGATTAACTGGGGAAAAGTGATCCCTTTATAAGAAAAAAAGTATTGTCATCATATGTAGCATGTAATTGGGGGAAATCTGCTTTTTCCTTATTAAAATTGGGAGGATACATGTATCTGCATTTTGCTCGAGTCAGCAGCAGCAGTGACTTCGTTTTAATGCAACATTTATTTATTTATTTGGTACTGGGAGTTGAACTCAGGACCTTGTGCTTGCCAGGCAGGCGCTGTGCTGCTGAGCTATAGCCCCAGCCCAAACGTAACATTTATGGATAGTTCATTTTTCTTTTGGGGAACAGGGTTAGCAAAGGTATCAACCAATCTACTAGGAAAAATAGAATTTTTTATTGAGAGTAAATAAATGTATAACATGCAAAAAATATTATTGATAATGTACTTTTCAAATCAACATCAGCATCAGGATTTATGTTTCCTAAAGTAACAATGGTTATCCTTGTCTGCAAGTGTAATGTATTATTCCTAAGTGTTATCAGGATTAAAACTGCATCATTGATCTGAAGTACTCTTTAAACCTCTCAACTCCTCTGTCTCTTGCAATAGGCTGTAGTACTTTTTAACTAATTCAGTAAACATTTTGGGAGCATTGTGGAGAAGACATACAGGAAAGTCTATAGGACGTCTATGGGAAGGAGGCTGGCACACAAAAACCGTATGTAGTGTAGTAAGTGCTAAAATTGAACTGAGTCTGTGGCTGAGGAGGGAATGATCAGTCTAAGATGTTCTATGAGAATTCACTGGGAAGGCAATGCATAAAGTAGGCTTTGAAATGTACATTTGGAGTTTGCTAGGTCAAAATTAGAAAAAAGCATAACCCAGGCATAAGGTAAGGACAATTCAAAGACAAAGAGTAAACATGGGATGGTGCAAAAGTAACTATGACTTGAGAGTAACTATGACTTTGAGAGAGGTCCTAAGAGAAGAAATGGGAGAAATTATCAGGGACCAGATGATAAAGGACATTGCCTATCTAACCAAGGGGTTTGGACTTCCCCGGGTAATTCTTAATGATTTATTGTTTGCTTCATTTTTGTTTTTTATGTATTATTCAGGGGGTGCTTTCTTCTTTCAGCATTTGCAGAAAGAAAGCTCAAGTCCTGTCCCTAAGAAAAAGCATGTATACAGTCACTTCTGTACACATACAAATTCAGGAACTGAGAACCAAGTTACAAACCATTGCAGAAAGCTACTGGAAACCATTGACAGCTACTGAGCAGGAAAAGGACACAATCAAGTATATTTTCTGACTTAATCCTTGCAGGAACGCAGAGAATTCATTAGAAGGGATGGAGCTGATGTTAGGAGAAATGGAAATTTATTACACCATTTCAGCCAACAAATGAAGGGCTGTAACAAGATGGTAGCAAAATATTTGTTTTTTAATACAAGTCCTGCTTCATGTGTGTCAGTCTTTCTATTAAGGACACACCATAACAGGAGGCACATGTGTGAGAGGTAGGATCCCTTCTGGAAGTACTGATTTCATATAAAAGTGGGACTTCCTGTGGAACTCAGAAGGTGTGATGAGTTTGAAGTGCATGTACATTATACTATTGCAAGTACAGGGCAGTAGGTCAAAAAAGATAACCAAAGTTCGAGATAATAATAACAATAAAAACTCTGTATTATTGCATAGAAATGATGGGTTTAATACAGCGAAGGAGCATAAATTGAGAAGAGCTAAAAATGCCACCCTGGAGGTTTGGTTGGCTTTGCTTCTTCTCTCAGGGTTTTACGCCTTAACTCTGTTGTTTACTACTGGTCCCTTTTGGAACCAGATTCATGACTGCTTCAGTCTCTCCTGGAAGAGAATTTCTAACAGTAAGAATGTATTCAGGGCTTTGAATCAGACTGGGTGAAATAAAAGAGAAAATGGAGAATTTTAAAGAACCATTTGATGGATATTATCAGGCCACAGATTTGACATTCTTAAATCTGATAGGGCTATCTTTGGTTTCAAACTACAAATAATTGGGTAAATTATTCCCTGGAATAGAAGTCTAACCCTGACATTGTTTAACACTCATTATTATCTTTCTGAGCCTAAAATTTTGCATCTATAAAATGAGAGTATATGTGCATACTTTAAAGAGACAGAGGAAGTAAGATAACCTCTATAGACAACCTGTATAGATTCCTCTCCAAAGAAGTTGAATAATTAAATTATTTCTTTAAGCTTCCTAAAATACCTCCCAGTTATAATTAGTGAAAGATCTATGTTGATTCTCAAACCTTCCATTGATTTCACTAATATTTTAGACAGAAATTTGAAAATCTTTGTTCTAGAACTTGGTTTTGTCTTTAGCTAACTTTTTTTCGTTCTTCAGTGATACTTGGCTAAAGGGCAAAATGTAAGATTGCATGATGGCCTATTTAGAATGCTCAGTCTTGTTGGGAATTAGAAAGTAATTACATTTTCTTAGACTAACTGTTATATTATACTGCCTAGTACAGTGACAGCTCAAATGTAGATTCTTGAGCATGCATTATATTTTGGAGAAACTCTGGAATTCTAGCCAGATAATGAGAATCACTTAGCTTCATCAAAATTTCACTGATCTCTTTTCTGTACTTCAGCTATTAAATGAGACTCTTTGGAGAATGGTCAAGTTCAAAAGGGGGACTTCAGAGGTCACTTAATCTTCATTTTATAGGCCACAAACTATTCATTTTACATTTGGTGTGCTCAGAAACTGATAAATGTATTTTCCCCTCTATTCTTATATTATAGTTGAAAGAATCTCAACTGCACACTTCACACCTACATATTAATATAAATCCAAGAGTGCAGAGAGACTGGCAACTTGAAGTGGGTAAGGAATACTGGGGAGCAAAATTAGTGTGTTCTTTAGGACTGCAGCCCTCAAGGGAGCTATAATTAATGTGTGCAAGGAAAACACATAAGAAAACTAATTTAAAGAACATACTGAAACAATTTTCTTCTGAATTTCCAAAATAAACAGAGAAAAAAAGCAATCACCACCAAGTTTTGTGGAGGCTTGAAGATTTCCAGCAGGAAGGAAATTGGTTGTGAGACCAAGAAGGGACTGGTAATAATAGCTGGTTAGAATCTAAAGCCTCTTTTAAACTTAGGCTTCCTCCACTCTTTGTTGGAGCTCTGTGGTCCTCATCCGTGAATTAAGCATTTCACATGTGTGTCACTCTAATCATGGGCTAGAGTTTGGTTACAGCCCACTGACTGCTCTTTCTTTGCATCTTGGTGTTTTATTCGATACTCCACTAGCCTTCGCTTTTTTCCCTCCTCTTTTATCCTAAGCTTGTTAGGTGACTCTAGAGTTTAGAATGCCTGCTGGATTGCACATCACTTGATGTGAATGCTGTGAATTCCCCAGAGCAAAGTCTTTTCAACTTTTTATCTACAACCAACATTAAGAATTTCATCTTATTTCTAATCTCATATACAACTGTGATTGGAAGTTAAGCATATGAAAAGATACTATTTGTAAATGATGCAGAGCTTCACCATACAAGATGGTAGGAGTGCAACAGTGGTTCTTATACTGCATATTACTGTTTTCAGATCAGTCAGATCACCAAATTCAAGCATGCAAAATTGGTCAAGAAAAAAGAAAATTTGAAGCACTGAGTGTTCCTTTCAATAAACCACAGACATTAGCAATGCACCTATTCCAGCTATCCTTATATATATATATAAATTTTGTTTATCTTATATGGTGAACCTCTGCATCATTTCCAATGGTTTTTTTTTTTTATTAATTGTTACTGTCTTTGATTGTTTGATCAATTTTACATTCTTATGTCTGGTGGACTAAGCAACTTCATTAAATATAACAATATGTAATATAGCAACTATTGTTAATTCCTATCATTTTGTTTTGAGGTCATGTATTGTTTTTGTGTTGTTTTGATTTTGTCTTCATTGTTGTTTGGTTAGTTTTTTTTTTTTTTTTTTACTTTTTAAAATAAAAAAGAAAGAAAAGATGCTATTTGTGATATGCCTTCATACTTTTGGTTCTTTTCTATTTTATTTTACTTATTCAGAGGAGAAAAAGAAAGCAATAAACACTCACTGAAGAAAACCGTTTGATCCTGTTTCAGTAACAATGAGTTCTTCACAAGATGAGATCTTCTGACTGTGTGCAACTTACTACAACAATCAATTTTGAGCCCTGCCTCAAACTTAGTAAATCAGAATCCACATTGGTAGCTTATAGGAATGCATAGTTCTACCAATTCCTCATATGCTTTTAAGGTTAAAAAGCTATCTCACTGGGTGAGCTCAGTGGTAGGGAACCCAGCATGCCCAGCATGGGTTCAATCTCTACTACTGGTGGGAAAACCTAAAAACCAGACTTTAAAATTTTAATATTATGTCTTCACAGGAAGGTACTCCTTTACCAGTTGATTTTTTTTTAATGTACACGTGTGCGTGCATGTATGCATGTGTATGTGTGTGTATCTATCCAGAACTAGGGCAAACGTTCATATCTCTGGTTTCCCCTTCTTGTTGACTGAAAATTAAACATCAGTTCAAAAGATGCCAGAAATATAGAGCATCTAATACTGTATCATAGTGTCAAGTGGTATTCTAAATGCACTGTATCAATTAAACCACACAGCAATGTTTTGGTTGTGGTACTATTAGTCTGTTTTACAAACAGGTAAACTAAAAACTTGCAAAGTTAAAATTTTGTTTCTGAAATTATATGTAAGCAGTAAATTAGGAAGCGAGGGTTCAAGTCTCAGCATGGTGACTGTACAACCCATAATCTTGTCTGCAGTTCTCTCTAGTTCTTAATTCAGCATAAAACAGAGGTGGTGAATTAGCTGTTTGTCACTGAGTCTTAGATGACTTCGTTAACACATAATGTGCTGAAGGAAGGTAAATTTTGGGTTCTTCGGTTCCCTGTTTTTCTGAATTCTCCATCCACGTGTCTGGGAACCTGACAATCACTTTTCCTGTGTTTTCTGATAATGTTAAGAGGGAGAGTAGCAGTTTCCTGCTATTATCTTTGGCATTAACTCATGGCCTCCTGTTAGGGTACCATCACTTCTATCACCTCAGTAGGGAATGATCTAGAATTTGCAAACCTACAACATGACTCAAATACTTTAAATATACCAAACTCAATACTCAGTGATTTGTTACTTGTATAACGAATGATCTTACAGATTCTTAAATTCATTAAATCTAAATATCCAAATGGTTGTGATATTGCATATGATTCTAGCAATATAGAGAGGTTATGTAAAATATAATTTTAGAACTAAATGGCCGCTAAAATTCATTACCACAGAAATTTTATTAATTTCTTCTGAGGGCCAACTGGTCTCCCAGGGAATTTTGTAGCATTTGCCCCCAACACATACCAAGGCAAGAGGAGACCAATAGTGAAGGATTACTCTGAAGGATGACTTCAGGGATATATCATTGAAGCTGAAGTGTTTCTTTAGACAAACAAAAAAATGGCAAAGGATCTCTGGTCAGAGGGATCAAGCTATGTGAAAGCCTAGAAGAATGAACAATGTGTGCTTCAAGAGCTAACAATGTGTGAAAGAGTTGGAAAAAAGACTGAATTGATCTGCACAGTTATTGACAAGTCCGGTTTTCTCTCCTCTCACCCCTACATCAGCTGTCTATGGAAGAGACTTGTCAAGATCTCCTAGTGGGGATTCTATCCATATTTTCAGGTTAAGAAAGTTATTC
>PVLD010002522.1:126989-163741 GCA_004027595.1 Dinomys branickii
TTCTGTATTTCCTCAGTCGTTTTTGTACTAGCAGAAATGAAGATAACTTTATATTATACAGCATCCAGTGCAAATTCCCTACTATCTTATCTATAATTTGGTATTTCCTTTAATGTTTTTGTGTTAACTAATGTGAAGATAACTATGTAATACAACATCCAGTTCTAATTCCCTACTATATTCTGTATAACTTTGTATTGTCTGTATTGTTTATGGCTTTTCTGGTTCATATGTCTCCATTCTTTTGTCTTTAAAATAAAATTAAAAAAAAAAAAGAAAAAAAAAAGAAAGTTATTCTAGATAGTCTCCAGCTTCTCAGATACCTATACCTGTATTTGACTCATATACATAAAATACCTAGAAAGACTCAATGAGGTGGGAATTCAAATCCTCCTGCTCTTCAGTCAAGGAATAAAGATAAAAGTAAAAGTTGTAATAACCTGAGTGTATGTGCATGTGTGTGTTAGTACATACATGCATGTTCACATGCAAGATAGTGTTTTCCATCTTTCAGCCAAGAGACCAAGATAGAAAATGAAATAGAAAAGCTACAATCTTATTTTTTCATCCTATTCTGCACCAGCTATGCTTTTGTTTTAGTCCTTGAACCAATAAGCTCTTACTGACTCTAAATAATATTTATAATACTATTATAATTTTATAATGCTTAAAGAAATATTACAACATATGTCTAGACAGTGTATCTCAGAAGTTTCCAGTATTTCTATTCATTGTTTTTTCTGAACATATAAATAATATCTCCTATTGTGTGATTTTCCTAAGAAACCATAAAAAAGCAATTAGAGACCTATCCACACATTTCAATATTAAAAGATTTTTAATCTTCCGCAATGTTTGATAGAAATTTCATTTTTTTTAGACAGGATCTCACTATGTCATTCAGGTGAGCTTTGAGCTCACTAAATAGCCCAGACTGGACTCAAACTCAGTGTTCCTCCGACCTCAGCTTCCTGAGTGCTGGGGTTGCACATGTGTGCCACCACACATGGTGAAATTTCACTTTTATAATACTTTATCCATAAAAATTAAAAGACATCCACTTCCCTAAATCTATATGATACTTCATTTTTTAAAATATAGTTTTTTCTTCTGCTGTTGGACTCATCCATGCTGTCATACTCATCTAAAAATTAATTTTCCTAATGCATGCCATATTTCATGTTGTATTGTCTGGTTTTGTGCATACTGAAGAAAACAAGAAGGAGATCCTTTTTCTTTTAAATTTATATACTATACTGTATACAAGTGATACAGAAATGTAAGGATATTATAGTCTTACAAGACTAAATCTAAAATAGCAATAGGACTGATTTAAAAAAAAAAAAGAACACTGTTTTATGTTATAGAGGCAATAAAGCAATTGTAATTGGATTGAAATTAAAATTCTGCATTTGTAAAATCTCTCTTATGCTTATTTGAAAGCCATGAAGGCTAGGAGGCTGTGTGCTGTTGCAGAAAGTCTTCTGCATGCAAACGTGTGTGCAGTTCGTAAATTTAGGTCTAAGAAAATGTAATAATAATGTAGAATTGCGTTTAGCGAGGATCCATATGAGTTCTGAGTAAAGAGCATGCGTGGAAACGTAGGCTCAGACTCTAATGGTATTTTTGGTGTCTTCAAAAGACGGCCACCAAATGAGTATCCTGTCAAAATGGAAACCCCAGGAAGAGAAGTGTGGAAAGAAGTTCCACGTACAGAAGCTATTTGAGTCAGATGATTTGAATGTCTTCCAAACCCTTCCAGAAGCATTAAGCTCAAGCTCAGCCCTTTATCTTTGACAAATACCACACCGTGTATCTGCTTGTTATTTTGTGGTCCTGTTGCTTCTGTCAGCTTGTTAAATGGAACTCAGGCTTCGGTCCGGAGATGATAATGTGGTAATCTCTGTGCTCTGCTTGCCTCGGTATCCAGAGGGGCGGCTGTGCCCAACTGTGGGAGGCCGCCCAGTGCCAAGGGTAACCGCTGGCAGCTAGGCTGATGGAAAACAGTCTGCACCAACAGATTGAAAATGTTCTTTTCAGATCTTTAGATTGGAACTTGAGCTTTACTTTTAAAAGTTTTATGTCCACAGCACGGATCACAAAATAAATTACTAAACCAATTGCTTTGGGAGCCTCCAAGCCGTGACATTAAAGTGGCTACAAGTCATCATTCTTGATGAAACTCGAAGGAGCAGCCTCAGAGTTGTTGTCCGTCAAAGGGAAGCACCCCTCCCCCACGCCTAACAGCTTGCAGACCTGTGGTAAATAGGTCTCATTTATAAGCATTTATTTTTCAAGACAGGAAAAAGAGAACTGAACATTCTTAAATTCAGATGTCTTTCAAATGATTTAGAAGGAAAGAGCTACCCTCTCAAAAGGAATTGTTTATTCCCACAGAGGAATATTTGGAGTGGAAGTGCAAGGTATGGTTTCTTCTTTCTGTTGATGCTCCTATCCTGCGGTGCCCGCCTTATCCTTGCAGTAGAAAGTGGGGGAAAGCAGGCACAGGCAGCGTCGTAAAGCGCAGGGAGGCTACTCCCAAGGGGGTGGGAGCTGCTTTCTCCTCTCTACTGGGGGCCGACTTGCGGGATCAGAACTCTCCTACTACAGAACCCTATGAATGCTGAGTCCTGATGACATGAAAGGTCAGAAATGCTCCCAGAGCCTGGGTAAGGTGGAAGAGAAGAGTATTTCATAAGGTAAAAGGAGAACTTTGGAGGAGAAAAATTTGGCTTTTCCCAATTACTATCACTGTGACCTAAACTAGTTACTCGGACTCTTGGCCCCCCTGCTTACTCATTTGTAAACCAAAAACAATTGTATCTACCTCATGAATTGTTGGAAATACATAAAGCAAGATAACTTTAGGGGTGAAGTTTTAATGTTCCCAACTTTAATAAAACCAGTAGAGGATGTATGAGCGTATACATGATAGATATGGCATAAAACAACAAAGTGAAATGTTAGCTGTGGGAAATGGAGATGGTGAGTATATGAGTGCTATATAATTCTTTAAACTTTTCTGTGTGCTTTAAAATCTTCTTCAGGCAGAAGATATTTAGAAAAGCAAGTTATTTTTTTAATGTTAGTATAATTTCTGGGCTCACCACTTGTAGTTGAATTCCAAAAGGTAGACACATGACCATACTGAATCTATACGGTGTCCTTTTTTTAGACCACTATGAGCCTAGCTACGAATTAGGGATTCTGCTCCTAAGGAACAGGAGCAGAGTGATATGGGAAGAAAGTAGGGGCCTGGGTTAGTCACCGGCTCTCAAGTTTTCCTTGGCACATCTGCAGTGCTAAGGAACAAATGGTGGCTGTAACTATTAAGGAAGAAGGGAGTAATCACACTTTGCTTCCTCAAGATGGAGGCCTCTAACTGGTGTTCCAGTCCTTGCCTGGATTACCCACCCTGCTTATTTCTTTCATCCCTGTTCAGCTGTTTTTGTGTTTCTGTGGCAGCATTTTCCTCCACCCTCTATTGTGTATCTTTGATGTACCCCCAGAATCTACCAGGGGACCCTGTTGTTAGCTTTTGTATGATGTGGGGGTCTCTGTTCTATGTACTTAAGCTAAAAATGTTTCCTCATGGCAGAATTTTCTTAAAAGTCTCCAATATTGTTAAGTCTTTGAAACTACTGCTAGGAGGATAGCTGATCGTTCCATTATGGGTCCCACATGGAGTTCTGTTGTTTTTGCTTCCTCATCACTGCCTTGGTGGGCATTTCCTAGAAAGCACTCCAGAGAATCCTCTATGACACAGTAGGACCTTGGCCTTTGATTTCCATCCAAGGAACTCCCTCCACCCGCCTTTGTGAGAAGCAGGCTGTGGAAGGGGACCAGAAGCCCTGAGGAAATCCAGTACAAAGAGTGGCAGAGGGAAAGGAACCCAACAGATGGTGAAACAGAAGCAAAACAACAAGCAAGCAACAACAGAAACCAGATAGAGAACAGGCAGCTCATGAGAGAGGAGTAAAATTGGTTTGGGGAAGTATCTAGACAGCTCAAAGGAAAAAAGTAAATTCAGAAAAGCCTGGCCAGGAGTATCCAGCACCACTCAGTGACCAAGGAAGAAAAAGGCCGATACTAGTCCTCTGGTTGTAGGTGAGTTTAACAAAGACCATTCCAGAGCAGCGGTGAGGGCAGAAGTCCAATTTTGGTGGGATGAAGATAACAGAAAGGCACGGGAGAGAAGACAGGAACTGTGAAGGAATCAACAGCAGAGGGAGAAGAGTTGCAACGGCAGGGCCTAGGGGATGGGTTTATGATGAGAAAAAGCCCAGTGTCATTTAATGCTAATATGAAGGAACCAAAAAAGGGCAGAAGTTAAAATACAGAAAAGAAAGGAAATAACTGCTGGAGGAAGGTTACCTGGACAGTAAGGCAAAGAAAACCTAGACACCCAGATAAAAGATGTGCCCTTCGCAGGAAGAGCCCTCTCAGGTGGTGCTGAGAGGGCAGAAGTATGTTGCACTTCTGCTGTGGGTAAGCCAGAAGAGGATAGAATTGTTAGCCCTCTTCATGGAGTTAATGTGTTTCTCTTATGTTGGGCTATGGTCATAGCACATTAGATCTTTTTGTGATACTGTTGCTTTTTCAGGAGTTGATTAGAAAATGACATTTTCTTATACCAGCTCCTGCTAAGCAGTGCTTCCTCTCTCCTATAGTATACATTTCTGAGACCTAGTTCAAGTCCTAATAGTTTATTCCATCAAATGCCACTCTATTAGATTTACATCACATTTCCAATTTGTCAAAATCTTTCTATATTTTAATTGAACTCACAACATAATGCTGATATATTTCAGCTTTGTGTCACCCACACATTAAAATATCAGCTGTGTACCTTCATCCAAAAACTGTCTTTACATTGATTTTATTTTTATTTCATCAAATACTCTGCTCCCCCCACACCCAGGGACTCAAGGGAAGAATTCGGCTGCATGCTTTGATGACGACTGATGAAGCCTTTCATCCTGAGGAACCCTCCCAAATTGGATTAAGTGTATTCATTTGTGGTTCAGGGTGTTTATGTTTTAGGGAGACAGGGATGTGAAAACTCTCACTCTCTCTGTGTTCCTTCTCACAAATAAATGGATACTGTCACTTTTCAAGGCTTGTCCATCTGGAATGCATCACAAACACATTGCTGGGAAAGTAAAAATTCCAGAAAACGCCTCCTTCTTCCCTGGAACCGTGAAATTGAGTGGCCTAGTTTCTTCCATGTTATTGTGAATTCGCGGGAGTGTAATATAAGCTACACTTTTAACCGTTTGGTATAGCTTGTGATTGGACAGTGCTTCCTGCCAGATATGTTTGCACTCTATCACTTACTTTTTTTCTAATTTCAGCAATGACAGTGACTCCAGTTGTCCAACTTCTTTTAACCACATCTAGTTACCAAAAGCCAATCGATCTGCTACTTGCGAAACCTGTTCAACAAGCAAGCAATTTATTCCTGCCTCCTTTCAAGGAACCACGAACGTGACCACATTCTTTCTGCTTGCATTGCTTTGGAACCACTAGCACCTCGTTCTAATCTGAAGCAAAATCTGTGTGTTCCTTTGCAATCAGTAATCTAACTCAGCAGGCTTAATTCAAAGCAGGTGCTCAAATCTTTAAACTGTCAGTGTTCCAGGAAATCAAGGAAAACAGCAAAAACAAATAAACACTGGCCCCAAATTAAACCAGATAGAAACTTCAATGAATGGTGACTTAAAACAACAACCAAAACCAAAACATCAAGAGAAATTAATAGAAACTATTTAGAGGTTCAACCTGCCCTGGTCGCATTAGCCCTTCCTTTCCCTTCCTTTCCTGGAAGAAATCAAAGATTCTCCCAAGAACAGTTATTAGTAGTCAGCTTCCTGACTTCCCCAGAGCTTACAGAATCTTCTCATCGGGCCCCCAGCAGGTGAGCGCACCTGGGATCGCTGCTGGTCCACATTTCCTAGTGATTTCTGTGCATCTCACACAGCCAGCATCACTGCAAACCGTTTCCCTTTGCTGAAATAATGTAGACAAGTTAATTCCCTTTTGAGTTAACCCCAGCCTGGCTCCCCACAACCACTACAGGTCGTGGGATAGAGAAGAAGTTGGCAACTTTCCTAGAAAACCAAATAGTTTTTCTTCCTTGCAATGGTGCTCAACTTTCTCTTGCCCCAGGCTTAAAATACAGGTCCCGTCTTTAATTTAGCTGTCCTTGTGTGAATAACCAGGGCTCAACAAAATAATAGTGGGTTAGTATAAATCATTACAAAGGCACTCCAAATCTAAAACAGAGGTATTCTGTGGCAAATCTGCACTTATCTAATGTTTCCTAAACATAACTAGGCCAGAGAGGGTTTTTTTTAACATCCTTTAAGCTGATATTTTTCAGTTTATTATTTATTATTTTAATTGCATGATAAAGTTTCCCAGATTTTAATTGTGTTATCTCATTTAGTTTTTATTTTGTTAGAGTAATTCATTGAGGTAGAACTTTTTGTACGTTTATAGACTTAGAACATCTGAGGCACCGGTTACGTATATGAAATGTACAGGCACACATCTCTTACTTCATGGAGGAACCTTTCTGCATGGATCTTGATCATGTCATCACCGTGACATGTAGTGAAGGTGGAGCTCTGTACATTCGCTATTCCTGCCATTTTGCCTAGTTCTTGAATTTTCTCTGGAATGAGGCTGCCTTATTAATAATGAGTATAAACAATAAAATACGTATCCAGAGTATGAAGAAATTACTTTGTTCTTTTATTATAGAATATTTTACAGGTATTTCTCCATGCTTGTTACTTGCAGAAGTCATTTAGTCTCCAGGTTTAAAAAGAAAAGTTTAACTTTCAGCTAGCCTCAATTCTCCAGGAATTAAGGCAAACACCCGTCTCTGTGTCACAACCTTGGTAAGCAGTAAATATAAAATGGAAAATACAATTTTAAAGAATATAGGTAACTTACTCTTTACCATAACTATTTTTACATAAGGGATCTTTTCCCCCTGCTAGTGATGAATTGATTCTGTACTGACATGTGCATTCTTGTCTATTTGATCTGTACTTGGGGTGTTTAAGGAGGATATTGGCATTAGGGGCAATGCAGTTATTTCCCATGACATTTTGAAAATCCATTTCTATATTACATATTCCAATCTAGTGAAAATGAGATCTACTCTATTTAGATCTGGCATACCACACTTGTGGCCATGGCATCTGATGTAATTTTAAACTGCTCATGTACATTTAGGAGGAGATTGATTTACAGCAGTCTTTGCTTGAGACAAGCACAATTTAAACTAATTCCCATTGATCCAGAAACATTTAAGATTGGTTTTGAAAGTTCTAAGGAAGAGAGGGCTTCGGGTACATGAGAGCCATTCTGCTAAGTTTTATTGTCATGTACAGAAAAGCATGAAACTGGTAAAGCTTGCCCTGCTTTGCCTTGGCATCGTTGTTGCTAGATACCTACAGGCTCACTCCCGCTCCAGATGCTTTGTGTCTGCCCATTTGTTAAAATACATGCTATGTACAAATAGCAGCACAAATAACATATCCAGATCATTTCACAGGCTAGAATTTTACCAGTAAGGCAAAGATATGTTTTGTGTCAAGGATAATTTTTTGGTAAATTTTAACCAGGATAAAGTTTAGAGAATGACAAGAACAGCAGAAAGCTTTGTAAGATAATCAAATGATAATAAAATAATCTTATCTTCATAAGATAATCAAAGTACTTACCTGCACATTTCCAAATGAGCACATACCATACACTACAGTTGAATCCTGTGAGCATGCAGTCATGGTTTGCAGTTGGTAAGGGAGTCTAGTAATACATCAGCATTCTTTTGACCAAATTGCAGCGGCCTCTTTAACCAAATATTTTCACATTTGAAAGAGTAGTTCTTATTGTTTTGACCACAGTAGAACCTTGTCAGAACTGTTCAAAGTGGGATTAGGAGTGACTAGGTTCCACATTTTACCTTGTGACACTAGACAAATATTTCACTATTTCTGATTTTCTTGTGTTCCTGCTACTGGAGACATCTGTACTTTAGATATTTTGTGTGGTTTAACAAAAAAAGGCGCTTTTTACACAGTGGAGGGCTATTTACTTTTCACCCTTTCCTCAATATCTCTTACCACTCTTTAGCAGTACAGTTATTTCTATTTTCCGGTTTCAGCGACCAAGGTATTCCTAAAATGATTAGACTGAGGTAAGTACATGGCTTCTTCGCTACTGCAGCACTGTTAAGTGGGACTTGAAAATGCTATGTCAAAGAATACTGTAGACTTCAGTAAGTGAGTTTTTAGATTCCGTATTTTATTTTACATCTAGAAAACAGTAGTATTTACTTCTGGATGCTGCTAAAGAATGCACCTAGACAGAAATTTGTTTCATCAACTATTTTTGGATTCTAACTTTCTACAGGTGCTCGGTGTCGCTTGAATCTTCAGCTTCATCTGAGCCCAGATGTGCCCCTAGTATCCACGGGGAAAAAAATCACAGAAATTCATATACAATGACTGCAGCTGATTTTTATCAGCATGGATGATACCAGAGTAAAAAAAAAAAAAAATTATCCACATTGGCCAGGTAATCCATCTTTCTGGAAAATCACTAAACTACATTCCTAATAACATAGTAACAGAGATAATTTCCTTTTATTGAATAATTTACTCATTCAGTAAAGATTTTGAAAGCCTGGGGATATTTTGAACATATGGTTTAGGGACATTATTTTAAAACATGAGTTATCAACAGAATTTCAATATAATCTAAGTAAGCGAACTTAATTCCTAAGTGTTACAAATATAAGTAGAATATTTATATAAGAGAGAAGGATACTTCTTCATAGCTTTTGCTTTTTAAGTCAGAGTTAGAAGCTGGAGATTAAAAGCTTTTCCTCGTCATTGCCTTATACCAATGATGCATCCATTTTCAATTGCCAGTAGTCAGTGCTGTCTTGGTAGGGTTGATCGCTCATATCCCACATGACACAGTTCCTTCCCTTGGACTCCTACCTCCCTGCCTGTTCCTTTCGAGACACTTCTGCTAGTTCCCACTGGTATCATTGCCCCATTAATAGTGGAGAGCTCCAGGGCCCAGACCTTCCAGAACTTCCGTCAACTCTTATTCTTGGTTGTATCAACTGAAGTCAAGACTTTGTGTACTTATAAATCACACATTTGTGTCTCCTCTCCTGGCCTCTCTAAACTTCAGTCTTGTACATCCAGCTGCCTACTTAGTGTCTCCACTAGGATTTCTAATGATCGTCTAAAATTTATCATCTTCCAAATTGCCCCTCTTATTTAATGCCACACTAAAAAAAAAAAAATGCACACACATCTTCTCCACAGGCTTTTGCCTCTTTATTCACAGTGACCCCGCTATTCCATTCAAGCCTACATTGTCAGTGTCTTCCTTCCCGAGCCTCTTTCTTTTACTTTCTATCTTCAGTCTTTCAGAGGTTCTGGTGAGTTCTCCCTTCATAATCTGACTGTCTCTTACTCACAAAGCTCTGCTTCCCCTCACTGGCCCGCTCATCATCACCCTCGTCATCATCAGGATGTGTCTCTTACTTTCCCTGGGCATGGACTCCTCATTTCCTCCCTGCTTTGCCTCTGCCCTCCGCCAAGCTGTTCCTAACATTACAGCTGGGGTGACTCTTAAAAGAGAAAAGCACCTATATCAGATCATGTTACTCTCCTACTTCCTGCCCTCTAATGACTCTTCCTTTTTGGTGAAACAAAGTCAAGTTCTTAAAAAACCCACAAGGCTCTGCCTCATCTCTTCCTGTTTGTCCTCATCTGAGTCAGGTTTTTACTTAGAAATTACCTTTATAAAGATAGTCTTTTATGACCACATTATTTAAAGTAGCAACAAGTAGTCACATCACATTTCTCATTTCCTTTCTTTATGTTCTCCATGTTTGTTGCCATCAGACATACCATGTCTTAGTCAGCTGGGCTGCTATAGCCAAAGTACCATAAACTGAGTGGCTTAAGCAACAGAAATTTATTTATCACAGTTCTGAGGGCTGAATGACTTAACATCAAGGGGCCAGCATTTTTGGCTTCTGCTGAGGGCTGTCTTACAAGTCTGTTGATGGCCATCTTTTTGCTGTTTTTTCACATGATGAGGAGACAGACCTCTAGCCTCTCTCTCTTAAGGACATCACTGCCATCATAGAGGTACTATCCTAATGACCTTACCAAAATCTAACTACTTTCCAAAGGCCCAACTCCTACGGCCATCCCATTGCAGGTTAGAGTTTAAACATATAAATTCTGGGAAGACACAAATATGCAGATCACAGCATCACACACTATTTTGTCTGTTGTCTAGATAGACCCACTGGAAGGTATGCTTCATGAGTTAGATTTTGTTATAGTCAGCTCTATATTTTCTAGCATATAGCAAGTAGGCTGTCAATAATATTTTAGTTAGTGAATGGTCACCATAGCAAATGATTGAAATTTGATCTTAGCTAATAGTTCCTTTTTGATTGATTCTTTTTTTTTTAATCTTCATTTTATTTGGAGATATGAATTATAGAGACTCTAGCAAGAAATAATCTGAAGAGTCAGAGCCAGGGAAGGAGGGGTATGATGGTCTCTGGCAGATGTAAACATCTTGAAGCCATGGAAAGAGAAGTAATTTTACCTGAATTGCTATAGAATACCTTAATTTTCTCCAGGATGTAATAGTAAATTACAATTTTTCTGGAGAGAGTAGTATCTGAGAATTATCTTTAAATCTTGATGAATGTGCACAATTTCATTCCCCTTTCCTTTCATACTTACTGCAGTGGTCTATTTGTTGAAATATCCAAGATATGTCACTGCACGGGCCCCCAGGGCAACTCTTAATTACAGGTCATCTGCTCCAGGATTTCTCGTGCTACAGCGAAAAGAGATTTTTCATACAAGTTGAAAATGTTTCATTTTACATTTTTATGCAATTTTTCCATCAATGCTCAGTCTGTGATTACTGCTTGTTATTAAAAAGTAATTTTCAACTTTTAAGAAATCACCTTTGGGATTTTTAGGTCAAATATTGTATAGAGCATGATGAGTGGATTATACTTAGTTTGTATATTTTATTCAGCATTTACAAAAGTGTAAAGAAAGATTAAAATTAGACTATTTTCAGTTTTATAAAATTGGTTTGTGACCAAAATTATGCTTTTAAAAATATGTAACTTGTAAAAATATGTAAAAATGCTGATATTTGAAGCAGAACAAAATATCACAGAATCAAAAAATATAAACAATAAGAAAGGAGTAAGAATGATAAGATTATGAATGAGGAAAAAGCAGAAAATCTGCGGAGGTCAGCAGTTTAAATAAGCATACCTATGCAGGTAGCTCTTCAGTCTCGATGAGGGTGCCCTGGGGAGGTAGGGGAAATGTGAGCAGATATCCTGCTGATATCACATCCTTATTGGGCTCAGCAGACACCAACACCTGCACTGCAGTCTCAGACCTCGTCTCTCATTTGAACCAATGAACATGAAAACAGAACTGCTACTAAATTTCTACCCCTCATTCTGTCCTTGTTATGTTACTATATGTTACACGTATGAAAGCTTGAGAAAAAAAAGCTGCCAGTCTCTTAAACAATATCAGAGTGCTCTGTATTTCCAATTGCCTTGTCTCCCTCGATTCTGATATTTAAAGGGTGCACATCTCTCTTTGGTTATATACAGTGTGTTGGTGCAGTATTTTTCTTATTGACTTCTGCTCCCGAGGCAGGTGGTTGTCACTAATCAGCGCTTGTCTTTTAGGCCATCTTTAAAAATAATCTGTTTATTCTATAGTCACCAAGGATGGTCTCTTCTGCTGTTGTTATTTCTGCTCTTGTTCTGGGGTTTTCAGTTTTGTTTTGTTCTCATTTACACTCCTATTTCAATGCAAACTCAAAGTTAGATAAAAGGTAATGACTCTGCTTGAACTTGTGCACCTTTCTAAATGTTTTGTTTGTATTTTTTAGTCTTTGACCCAGAACACTGTGGTGCTATTATGTTAACAAATCCAGGAACAAAGAAAACACTTTACTGCCCCAGACTGATCTCAGCTTCAGAGATTAACCTAGCATATGTGTAGCATGTAATTACTACTTACCCACTACACCTAATCATCAGGATGTTAGCCTGTAATGCAAAATGTAGAACACTGTCTAAGGTTGTGACTTAATCACTAAAATGCCAGATTTTAAGTGACCATTACATATTTTTATATCTTTCCATTGGTTCTACCTAAATCATTATGCTTGCAAAGAAAAGTTGACATTTCCTGTTTTGGAAGTTGAAAGCAAACACATACAAGTCTTAACTTACAAGGTTTTCTCTACTGAGGCTCTTAAGCCATTTCATCCTCCAGAAATCCTGGTTATTCATAGATTTGTGATTCAAGCATAGATTGTCAAGATGGTTATTTGACAATAAACATCTGTAAACCGTGACTGTAACTTTCTGTAGACAGCATGACAACATTCTGTACTGGATCCTCTTCAGCTTTTACATTTATTGCATAGTAATATTTGAATTTCTACCTTAAATGATAAACTTAAAACAAGGCTGATTCACTAGGAACTCACTAAGTGAGATGAATGGAAATGGCTTTGGAAACAGACGTGTGGGTTCCATTCTTCTCCCAAAGATACACTAAATGCTTAAATTTGATCGAGTTACTTAGCTCTTTTACATGTTGTTTGTTGAAAAAAATACAATACTACATTTGCATCAGTAAGTCATCTGGGACTCGTGGCCTCTTGTTAATTTGGTCTTTCCCACTCTCTGCATTCCCATTTTCATATTTTTGCCTGAATTTAGAGATTTTTAATAGATAGTACTATGGCGCTCTTATTCTTTTTTTTGTTTGTTAATTAAGAAGTATCTGAAGCAGACTTTTTAAAAAGAGGGAAGGGTGTTTTAGTGTGCGTAAGCAGCACCAGAAAATGAAGGGAGAAATCAAACCTAGTGTCCTCATCCAAGGGAGCTTAGTTAAATGAGTAAGAATGAAAGTAGATAGAGTATCACAGGAGACTGATATCGCAGCCAAACCAAAGTGTTGAACATGGTGTCAACCCCTCCAGTTGCTGTGCACATTACTTTTTTTCCTTTCTGAGGTGTAATAAAGTTCTAGCTCGCTGTATCTTGTACTGTCATCTGTATGTGGGCTAGAAGAGGGAAAAAAGACAAAAGCAATGGCTCATTATAAAAGTTTACTTGAAAAGTTCTGGATGCTGCAAGAAATAAAATTAACTAACTGTACAGCCTCACCAGATTGATGATAATTACACTGGGCTTTCTGTGATTCTAGTGAATATGGGTTTTTGAAACTACACATACTTATTTTCAGTTTGCCCTTTGCATTACTGTGGAGGAAAAGCTTCCAGTGTTCGGTTGGTTCTGTGAGCTCAGTAGAAGCTTGTCTTCTCTGAAACATTTATTGTCTAAATATATACTGAAAGTGGATCCTGTAGGTAAGAGATTAAACCTTCCCCGAAAACTGTGTTCAAAGGAAAAAGAAGCAAAGCATAGTAGATGACAGCTCACTATGCTAGATTTGGAAATTCAAGGAAAAATTCAAGGAGAGAAGACTGTTACCTGTCATCAGCATTCTTGATTACATACTGCAAAATGTACTGTGTGTTGCTTAAGCAGTGAATACCACAGCCAGGGATGATAATTGTCCAGCCACAAAACTAGGATATCCTAACAGAAATGCCACCTATGTTTTGCCACACATGACATTAAGGTCTCGGCACAGCTCTTCAAAAGAACAAGGTACACTTTAGGCATACATTTCTGAAGGACCAGGCCTGTCATCTGCCTAGTATTTCATGTTAGCTTTTACCTTCAAGGTCCGTATACTTGGGTCAGCTTGATGGATCCACATTACATGATAGCTCCAAAGGAATCTTTGAAATAGAGTTTTAATTTTTTGCTTAGTGTAGGATAGTTATAAAAGTAAGGTAGAGTATGTTGAAGTGATAGAGTATTAGAAGGGTATTGACAAGCTGATAGACCTGCTTGTTAGTGATTGCTTTCTATGGAGTTGAACTGAAAGGTGTTACAGGTATTGCAGTTGTATATTTGACTCTTACGCATTATTTTAAAAATGTAAGCTCACCTGAACAGAACTGAAACTTCCTAGGTCAGAAATCTGTAAGATCTAGAGATACTTGCTTGGTTTTTCTTATTCTTTTCCTTAGACACAAGTTTTGATGAAAATAGACATATAGGACTCATATAGTCTAGAAATCTATGTTGTAGCCATGTCTTTTGTAAGTTATTTTTTAATCTTTGTGAAAATGATCAATGTATTGGTTGGGAATTAGCAAAGTAGTCCTTTAAAATAAGAACTACCAATATTTAAGGAAATATTAACTTAACTTTAAATATACAAAACAGATACAAGTGGGCATACCATTATTTCAAATATTATAGTTCCACTTCATTAAGGAATGGCTAAAGAAATATTTCCATTTTGTTCTTTTCCAGGATCTACTTTGTTGAAGTTCTGTGAATGGCATAATTGTTATTTTAATGGCTCTTTGTATATTTAAACTACTTTCTGTAGAAAATAACCATTTTAAACTATCTTACTGTTTATAGAAAATAGGTAACTCGTCACTTATTAAAGAGAATAGTTTTGTCTAAAATTTGCATAATGTTCATTTGGATATTATTTATTTATAACAAATATTTATTTTGTGCTAGTGACTGTATTAAGTGCTTTATGAGTGGTAACTTACTCCTCATCACCTATGAAACAATTATTATTATCATCATTTTCGCTTAGTAGTTAAAGAAACAGATCAGGAACTCAGCAGTTAAATAAAATCTAAATTTACATAACTTTTTGGATAAAGTCTTATTCAAAATGTATAGAGTCATGAAAGCAGATAACACACTATCATTGTCTGTGACAACAAGGATAGAAAGGGCATGGATAATTAAAATGATACCATCAGCTCTTCCAATTGCATTCTTTGTGTTTAGCACAGAATTAAAATATTAGAAATTTTAAACTTTCTGTTTTTAAAGTTTGTATTGAAGTAGGGCATCTAACATATACTTTCATTTGATGTCATAATCCATTGATAAGTAGGGAGCTTGGATCCCAGGCCATCTGGCCTGCAGAGCCCCTGCCTGGGAGCACCATGCACTGCTGCTCCTGCAGCATGATGGATGGTTTACCAAGGTGGGGAAATGTAGAAACTTGCCATCTAACTAGCCATCTGTCTGCCCTTCTGGCTTCTCAGGACATCACATTTTTTTTCAATAAAATGGACATAGATCTTTGATGAGGCAGAATTTGAACAGAGAACCATGAGACCTCACTCCTGTTCGAGACACATTAAATAGCAGTGTAAGTGGGTCAGTAACATTAGCATTAGCTTTGTTTTTTACAGCAACTACTGTCATAACTTTATCCAACTTCAACATGTCTTCCCATTAGATTATGAGTAAAATGCAGAAAGTTTTAACAAAGGAACTCTGGAGAGAATCATGTAGACCAGGGCCTCAGACCTTCAGCAGAAGACAGACCTCCAAGAGTGCTGAGGCTCCCCTTCTCCTATCTCCTGAGAAGATTCACTCTTGGCTACTGGAAAGGGAGACCACAGGTGTGCCCTCTCCCAGGCCTGTTTCAGGGGCAATAATGGAGTTCAACCTTAGAGGGCATCATCTTACCAATCCTGTATTTCATACACATGCTCCTTTCTTCAAAACAAAATTTTGTGTTCTTACAAGGAAATTTTTATCACTTAGTGACTCAACTTACCAGTCCAATTACTTAAATACAGGATGTCTTAGTTACTTTTATCATTGGTGAGACAAAATGCCCAACACCCAAAGTTCAAGGAAGAAAGGTTTCTTTAGCTCACACTTTGTAGAGGTTTCAGTTCATAGGTGGCTCCATGGCAGAATGGCATCACAAAGGAAAAACCGTTCATGACAGGCAGAAAGCAGTAAGGCAGCAAAGCAGAGTACCAAAGCAGCAAATGACCACAGCAGTCCTCTTTTTGTCACCTACATTCTATCTAAGTTACTCATCCTGGTAACATTCGTATCCAGGGAAGGCCTTTTCATTATCCACTCACAGAGCTATGAAAATCCAATCAGGGGACTAATTGAGTAATCACACACCCTTTATCCCAAGCATCACACACTTAATCCCACCATCATATAACCTGGATCCAGTCACTTCTGAAAAGCCCCACCTATGACCACGTAAGGCTTTGGGGGGACATCTAGGCACAAGACATAATACAAGATGACAAAAAAATTATATTTTCCATTAATCTTTATAAGATAATATAACAAGAAATATAAAATGAAAATTTTATCAAATTTATGCAATATGAGAATCAACTGGTTGAAATGCTATCTACCCAAGCAGTGTTTGGGATACTCAGCACACAAACAAATGTACTGCCTAAAGGACAGTCAGGGTAAACTCTGAAATGGTTAATGTTGGGGAGATTCTGAGAATACAAACCACCAACACCAAATGTGGTTTTTTTGTTTGTTTCTTTTGGCACAGTGTTCAAGCCTATAAAAGTCTTTCTGCATTCTGGTCCATTACCCAGCACAGGAGTCCTCAAGCATAGTAGCTGAATCTCAGAAGGTCCTGGGAAAGCTTTTGGAATATTGGTTTTGCAGGCCTCCCTTGGAAGTTCAGTCTTATGTGAGGCCCAGAAATGTATATGTGTTCTTTACTGTTTTTAATTTCCCAGAGAACTCTAATGTGGCCAATCAAAACACAAGCATCAGAGATTCCTTGATATAACAGCTTCCACATGAGGTGTCCACTAAACATCTTGTTAGATCTTATCTTTGTGCAAGAAATTTGGGGATAGAGTGGGATATTGATATTGCCTGTGGAGATTTCCTTAACCTTATTCTCCCACTCTGGATGGCCATGCCTCCCACTGAAACCCTGTCACTAAAGATGAGCTACTATCACTGAAGAGAGTATGTTGGATCTCTTCAGTCTTCTCCTGCCAAAAATGTACTAAGCTCCCAAGATCCATCAGTAATATTTTTTATATATGATTGTTTGACTTGCTTTGCATTAATTTCACAATTCATGTTTCTCAATATTGTGCTAAAAAATATTGTGGAAGACTATAAATACTTTACTGAATTTGAATAACACTCATCAAACAAAACATCCACCAACCCACCTTTCTTTCCTCTCTGCCATGAGTACCAACTGTTATGGTGGCCAAGAATGTTCTAAGTTTTAGTGATGCCATCGTGAGCAGAGCAGGTAAGATCTCTGTCCTCTTGAACTTACTTTCCAGTGAGGAGGATAGACATTCAATAAGTAAGTGAAAATCATTGCAGAAATATTTTTAGTGAGGCTATATATGTGCTGTGAAAGATATAAGTCGAGTGAAGTAATGAACTGTAAGGGTGGAATTGTACTACTTCTGGAAAGATCTCTCATAGATTGATGCAGGTGTTGAAGACTGAAGGTCAGGAAGAAGCTAGCCTGGCACAAAGCCAGGAAAAGAGTTTCTAGACAGAAGGAATAGTAAGAACAAATGTCATGAGACAGGAAAGGAATTTTAGTCTTCTAATGATACACTGAGGCCATTTCGGGGTGACTTGTTCCTCCTGTGTCTCTGCTGACTAGTAAAGAAATATCTATTCCTCTTCTAGATCTTATGAAC
This sequence comes from Dinomys branickii, assembly GCA_004027595.1. NCBI lineage: Eukaryota > Metazoa > Chordata > Mammalia > Rodentia > Dinomyidae > Dinomys > Dinomys branickii. The sequence continues at coordinate 144,678 of PVLD010002522.1, forward strand.
CATTTCTTCAAACATGTATTACAAATGTTTCTACTTTCCCAAAATCTTTTATGTCTGTCCATGTCTGTGAAATTAATAGAATGTAATACATAAATGCATAAAACTTTGGGTAACCCAAAGCCCCGCTGGTAAACATTTTCACTTTACTTCTCCAGGGTTGATTCAGGTTATTTTATAATTTCAAGGGGTCTCTTCAAAAACACAATGCAAAAAATGCAATTAAAAAATTGCTTGGATTCTGCCATAAAAAAGGATAAACTTGAGACATTCCTAGGTAAATGGATACACCTTGAGACCACACTTTTAAATGAAATAAATTGGACACATGAATTTAAATATTGCATTCTTTCTCTGATATGAGAAATGGAAAGGGCAAATAAGGACCACAGGGTATAATAGATGTTGGGAAGTAAGAAGAAAATCTTCAATTGGGAAGAGGGAAGGGGAAAGAAAGGAAGAGAAGAGAAGAGAAGAGAAGAGAAGAGAAGAGAAGAGAAGAGAAGAGAAGAGAGAAAAGAAAAGAAAAGAAAAGAAAAGAAAAGAAAAGAAAAGAAAAGAAAAGAAAAGAAAAGAGAGGCTAGAAGGAAAACATGGAAATGAAGGTGCTGTGAAGAAGGAGGGGAAGAGGGGTTAAGGGAGGGGAGGGGATGGGGAAAAGGAAGAATCAAGATAAATCATGTACAGGTACAAATTCCCTATGATGAGTGTGAGCCTTGTGTATATCTAAAATGTACCGATAAAAGTGAGTTTTTAAAATTGCTGGAGCTTCTCTCATGCAAGTTAAAGCCCCAGAAACTTCAGGCTGAATGACTTCATGGATTCACCCAAGCCTAGCTGCTGTCTGGAATCAAGAAAGGAGGGGCAAATTTGACTCATAGCATGGAAAGCACAGAAGGAAGAGGCCTGGCAGGTCCCACAACTGTGAGGGGCATGGAGCTCAGGCACAGAGCCTGCTCTTCAGTGAATGCCAGAGAACCCGCCCTCTCCTCCATCCCTACTGCTCAGATTGAAACATGGAGGCCTTGTGACAGTCAGTAACATAGATCATGAGGAAATATACGAGAGAAGATGTAGCCTGCTATTCTGTAGCACGCAAAGAAGCTACTAAAGGAAGTTTTCAATAAGCGAAAATAGAGACTTCATCACAATCTAAACTTCTGCCTAGAGTCATGCATTCTAAGCCAGAGAAACTTTTGTTATAGTTTGGGGTGCATTATTTGCAAGCAATAGTAATGAGACAGTCGTTTTGGGTTTTGTTTTGCTTTGCTTGTAGTGTTGGGAATCAAATCCAGGCCCTACCAAATCAGGCAAACTACCACTAGGCTACACCACCAGTGCCAATACTTCAATGATTTTTAATTAGCATCCACATCCTAATTTTCTGTTGACAATAACAGGGTGTTGTTTTCATACTCTGATAGCCTACCAAGTGGTCAAATATTTGATATTATTTCTGTGTGTTCAAAACATTTTCATCATATATGTTAATGCCATATATTACTTTAAGCAGATTGTTTTAAATGCTAGTTTGGTAAGGTTTCCAGGTAGTCGTGAATCAGAATAGTCGCCGGCGCTTTCTCTCTCATTTTCACCCTTCTGCTTTCTTTTTCTTCCCTCCCTTCACTTCCTCCTCCTTTCTTTGCTCCTACTATTCGAGTGTACCCCTGAGGCATATGATCTTGATGAAGCCCAAACCAAACGGAATCAGTGGTGAGGGAAAATTTTCATTTAGAAAGTGTTCCTCCCTTCATGATACATAACAAGTCCAGCGGCTGTAGAGGGGTTGTCTGAGCCATCGTTGGTGATGACTTTCGGAAGCTGAATGTTGAATGTTAAATGAGGGCTGGAAATCATTATGAGAGCTTGAATGTAATTTTTTGAAAGGCTTATTGTTTGCTCAGGCGTGACTTTTGCCTAAATGTCACATTTTATATGCCTCTGATTACAGAAAGAGTGTACAACAATTTTGTGTTTGTTTCCGACTGTTCAAACTGCTGGCTATGTCCCTCCACAGTGGCTTGTATCTGAACTTCTTTAATACATGAAATAGTTTGAAAAGAAGGGTTGTCATTTCCTTGCCAGTGTATAATCCAGTGTAGGGGTTTTCTACATACTAATTAATTCCAACTTTGACTATTTTACCTGCTGTTTCACAGGCTGGCAGCTTGTATTCATCACCTGAATGACAGCTGTTTCTAACCACTTTTCCCTGAAAAGAAATAGAGAAATTAAATAAACCTTTTGCATGCTAATCACTGACATTCTGATGCGACAGTTGAAAAGTGCTTGAAGTGTTAGTCTTAGGCAGACTTGAAAGATTTTGTCTACATCAACCAGTTGTTGAATTTTGACTTGGTATTTGTGAAGTATAGAGAGAAAGGGTGGCAGGTATCTGAGGCAGTGCTATCACAAGTGGGGATGAATCACTGGAGGAAACTGTAAATGTATCAAATGCCTACATGTTAGAAATTTATCTTTTATGCAAGTTGGGTAATACCAATATCTTTTCTCCAAATCAATATGCAAATAGAAAAAGCAAGTTTTTTATAAGGTATCTTTCCTTTAGGTCTTATTTAATGTATTAAAGTATATTATAATAACAGCTAATAATCATATTGTTTACCAATCCCAGAGCTATTCTTTGTCAAAATGGATTTCATTTCCATAGTAATTCCAATTTCTGCTATTTACAGTAATGACTGGGGTTAAGTAGATTAGCTGATTCTTTCCTAACAAAATAAATACTGTAAGAGAATGTCTGCTGATATAATAACACACACACACACACACACACACACACACACACACACACACAGTACAGTTTTAGAAAGGATTGCTTCAACTTCACAGAGGACCAGCATCTGGATAGTAATAGTAGGTCTTGTGCTTTGATTTATTCAAAGTCACCTACCCTGAATGTTCTCTTTTACCTGTTCCTAGGTTTCCATAGTGCCCCATGTAGTATCATTCAGTCAGAAATACTGTATGCTGGGCTGTATATTTAGCTCAGTAGCAGAATGCCTGCCTGCCTGGCAAGCATGAGGCCCTGAGTTCAAGTTTGATTCCTGGTACCACACAAAAAAGCTGTATCCTGCAGAGCATGTATGCTTGGGTAATGTAAATTGCTTAGATGATGCCTACCTTTGAGGATATAGTTATCTGTCTTGTTTAAAGATTATTGTCAGTGAGAAATTTCACTGCTATATGACAAAGTTTCCCTCTTCTGGTGCCTAGTTCTATTAATTTTAGCACTTATAGAGACTTGTATAATCATGATCATGATTAAGCAGTTTTATCATCCCCACAAACCTCCTTGACTATAAATTAAATTCTATCTTCAACTTTGATCCTGGAGACAGTATTTTCTTAATATTAAAATATAAAAAAGAAGAAGGAAGAAAGGAGGACAATAAGGAAAATCAGAAGAGGAGAAAGGGGAAGAAGAAAGAAGAGGAAGGACAGATGGGAAGGAGAGGGAAGAGGAAGTGGGTAGGCGTCCAGTGAAGTGTTCAGCAAACTCTCATCAGGGACCTTCTCCTGGGAGGCTGAGGCAGGAGGATCGTTGTAAGCTCAAGAACAACCAGCCTGGGCTACAAAGTGAGCTCAAGGCCAGCCTGCACTGCATAGCGAGACCCTGTCTCAAAAAAAGACAATAAATAAATAAATAAATAATAAATAAATAAATAAATAAATAAGGACGTTGTATGTTGCCTGTGATAGTATCGTCAGTTCATTGTGGCTTCCTTTTTTATGCAAGAAGATAAAATTGTTAATACGATTTTTGTAATCATCCTCTAAATTGGATGATACGCACTAGTGCCTCAAGGGCAGAATTAGCTCCACTAACACCTTCTTTTGGCCTGTCTACAAATTCTAGGGTCTTTTGTTATTAGCTTGGCACCAATCCCATCTCTCTGGTCTACAACACAGAAAAAAAAACCAAGAGCCACACATCTTAGTGTTCTCTTTCTTTCTATAATTCTGATTGCAGATTGCCAGAGAGGACCTGAGGTAGAACCTTGGAAGCCAAAGAGGAACAGAATCCTTCCTAGCCAGACATGAGGGCAAATAATGGGATTCCCAGTCTTATGAAAACCACTCACTCCATTGCTAAATATTGTGACCACCAGTGGGATCTTTGCAGGGGCTTTCCAGGACAGCCCCCAGTAATCCCTGGAGAACCACCCCTTTGGCCGTGCTTCAGGTTGAGGTTTCTGGCTCTGCCTCCCTGTTCCCTGTCTGCCCTTCCCAGAGCTTCCACTGTGACTTCCCTGTCCTTTGACCACTTGCTTATCATTAAGTATCATTATGTAAACCCTAATTCCCAGATTATACTCATCGTTCCTGCAGCATCTTCAAGAAGCCTTACCTTCCCATACCAAGACTACTAAACTGTATTTTAAAAGAAATTTTGCATTTGGTGGCAGTATTTAAAATTTTGGAGATTTCTCTTTGAAGTCCTAATTGCCATTTTTTCTTTGAAAAACCCGGAAGGTTAGGAAAACTCATCCCAGCATTCCTGCTGGAAGACAATTAATCACACAGAGCTGGAGGGAAGCTGTCCCTTTAAAAAAGAGTATGACTGTAACCTATCCTACCTCACTCATAGCATTTTCCCAGACTTTGTAAACTTTGCATCTGTGTTCCTTCTCTCTGAATACTGTCACTTTACTCTAAGGATATATACTTTAGTAAATATTTATTAAAAGCTTGACAACTGCAATGCTGTTTCTTAGGAAATCCTGGGTAGATGGAGATGAGTAAGGAAACTGTAAGTCAGCTTCCCATGGCTATGTTAGGGGTAGCGCATGGATCCTTGGGAACATTGTATATCAAATCTACAGCAGAAACGCAATGACTTCAAACAACTTCAGAGAATGAATCAAGGAGAGACCAACTCAAGCACATGACTGCCAAAGCTGAACGAAATATGCATATAGAAATGATCCTCTTGTCAAATGAGAAAGTAAACTCAGCAGCTCACTGTATCAGTACTTTTAAATCACTAAAACAGGTTTTTATGGGAGTTTACTCGTTATTGATTCTCCAGTTATTATTAATTTTTATGTATATTTTGTCTGATTGAGAATTTTATGAAATATAAACTTAGTGAACATTTTAGAATAAATGCAAATAAGTTTTTCTAAGCAAGCAAATGTTCAAGACATATTTGTTTAAAAATATCAATTTTTGGTACTGTCTTTCACATATTAACATCAATACAAGTTGACATATTTTAATAAAAATATATTTGGGTCAAAATTACACATGAAATTTTTTCTAAATATTGTTCAGAGACTCTGCTTCTGTGCACATGTCCTATTCAGGTTAATTACAGATAAAAATAAATCCATGTTTCTCATCTTAGCATTCTTAAAAAATAGATACATGTATTTCCTTTCTTTTGCTGATGTACAAATGATAGTATATACATTTTGAATAAGAAATTTTGCTTTATGTTGAGCTGTTTTCATAAGCAAAAGTATGGTAATAAGTCATTGTTTGCTATAAGGTGAATATCTGGGTATTTTTTTTAATTATCAGGTAACTATTAGCCTGTATCAGGTTAGAGAAACAAACACAAATGCTTCATGAGGGTAGACAAAAATAGAATGCTCCATATAGCAATTTCTAAGTACTCATTTTTAAAATTATTGTTTAATCACTTTTACTAGCTTAGATTTCTCTTTTATGAGGAGTAAATCCAAATTTTGTTTATTTATTTGTTTGTTTTTGTTTTTTGAGACAAGATCTCACTATTAGGCCAGACTAGACTCAAACTCACTATGTAACCCAGGCTGTCCTTCAATTTGCAACCCTTATGCCCCAGCCTCCATAGTGCTGGGATGACAGGTATGTGCCACCACATCTGGCTACATCCAAATTTATGTTCTTCCCCAATTACTGAGAGTATGGATAATATGTACTTTCTATGCACATATGGTATGCACAGGGGCATATATGTATATACATATATGTTTTGGTAGAGACAGAGAAGAAATGTATTTGAGGCCTTGATTTGTCAAAATATGTACTTTAAAAAGTGCATTTTACTCTACAGTGATACCTCTTCCAATATTAGAGGCAGAACAGCAAAGTGGAGATACTGGGAACACTGGGAAAGCTGGCATGGATTAGATTTCTGGCCATGTAATTGACTGCGTGCCCCTTGGGTATATTCTGCAAATTCTCTGAGCATCAACAACCTAATACAATTAATGATGTCAATATTACCTGCCTCATGAGATGTTGTAAAGATTTTTTTAATTTTAAAAATAACAGAAGGAAAATATTAATAGACAGTCATCCATTTACAAAATAGCATAAGAATAATACAAGCAATACAGAGTCACAGACAAAGTAGTAGGAAAGTAACAGTGGTTGTTGTATTACGTATTGATATCTTTAAAGTGGTTTCTCGGGAGAGCATATAGAGACATGCAAGATTGATCAAATAATTAGTAATTAACTGTTCCTTTCAGTAAAGCAATAGAAGTCAGTAGTTCAACTATGTTAGCTGTCCTATATATACATACATATATAATTTCCCTTTCTTTCCTTTCTCTTTTCACTCACCCCAGTAGCTCTTTACTTTTGAGCATATTCCTTTCAGTTAGCAATATCTGTCCTACCACCTAATTTTTATTCACTCCTTCAGGTTACACATGGAGGTCTTGTTTATTTCACTTATGAGTATGGTCTCTAGTTGTGACCATTTATCTCTAAAAGCCTCGAGTTTATCTTTCAGTGTTGTAAAGATTAAATATGACAATTTATGTATAGAGTTTAGTACTATGTTTGATTTATAATAGGTGGGAAATTTGTGGTAGCTAATAGTAATATTGAGGCTAAAGCATTTTTGCTAAAACAGTGATGCTCAAATTTGTGTTTGCATCAGAATCACCAAGAAGACTTATTAAAACACAGTTTGCCAGATCTCATCTGCAGGACTGTGATTTAGGAAGTCCAAGGAAGGGCTAAAGAACTGCATTTCTGATGAGCTCCAGGTTTATTCTGCTGCTGACTCTTGGAACATGTTTCTGAATCTGCAGACCTACACATTTAGGCTCTAGACTTCCTCTTAGATAGGCAGAGATTGCAGTTTAGTTAAGGAACAGAGTGAAAGATCAGAAGGTTAAATTCTTCAGCCTGGGGCAATGCTTTTAAAGCTAAGATCTGCAGGGCTCAGAATTGGCCCAAGGTCTGTATTAAGGTGCAACACAGTAAGAATTTCTGTATTTGCTTAGATCTCTGCCATAGTTTGGGAAGATCTGTAAGTATACCAGCTAACATCTCTCCAGAAAGTGCCTTCTTGGTTTCTGTGTGCTGAGGCTTCAAGGAACAGCACACTCACCAGCCCCTCCCCTTTCCTTCCTCGAAGGCATCACAGGACTAATCAGGTGCATCAATCCTACTGGCTTTTGGCTCAGGACAAATATTGCGTCTCTACACTCCCCATCATGTTGCTTGTACCCCTTTATGCAATGGTAACTTTGGTATGGCTGCTTTTTAGAAGAGAATCTTTTTTCTAGAATTTTAACAGGGGAAGGTTTGGAGTAAGCTAAGCAGGCAGTGCACAGACACTTGAGGGGAATGCAGACTGACTATGGAGGAAATAGTGTCATTCCTTCACATTTAATTGCAACTAGTGTCCTCACTTTGGTGGCACACTATCCCAATCAGTTCCTAAATTAACTAGGGACCCTCCTCAAGTGCCAGTTGATTATATGAGCTTCAAGCTGGGGGGCATTATTGCTTATTATGACAGGTCATTGCTAAATGCCTTACCTGAACCGCCTTGTTTGATCTTTCCATGAGTCTATAGCCTGGGAAATAGGGTGGTAAAGGTACTCATACCACAACCATTATAACTGTTCCCAGAAACTCTTTTGGACTGTGGAAATGCAATATGTAAAACCAACTTCCCTAAGCACAGGGCAGGGCCAGTTACAGAGAATTATGGGTGGTAGTGCTAAAGGGCAGGAGGCCAAAAGAAGACAAAGAGTAATGCATTGGGAAACTTTGGGAGATGAGGGCTTTGAGATACTATGTGCCTTGACCAATGTAGGACATTCACTAAGTAAAACAAGAAGGATTTGATTCAATGGTCATTTGATACAAATTACAGTCAAATCAATTGAGCACATCTTCCTTTTAGGAGCCGCCTGCAAAACAGGTTGATATTATTGCCAAACAGAGTGTATATATGATCGATATTGTCCTTTTATATAAGGAGTAGATGGAAGGGTCAATAGTCAGTTATTTGTCGAAAATACATGTACTTTTCCTTTAGATAGCTGCTCAGCAATGAGTGCAGCCATCAGATTTGTGATTTAGGAGTTTGGTTTTTTTTCCCTACTTCCTGCCACATATGTAACTGAGACCATAGTTTTCGCAAGTTTCAGAAAGATTCTTCTTCTTTCTTTTCAACAAGAATTTAACTGTGCTTAAAAAAGAAGCTGACTTTTCAAAAATAATCTTTATATATCTAAGTTTGAAATTTTTAACTCTAAGTTTCAGCATGGAAATGATATATCATCATTTAGTGGTGGAAGAAATTCATCTTTTAGATTAAGAATGCTATTTTAAATATTGCACAGCATCATCTTTCTGAAGAACGTCTCACTTTCAAAAGCAGGGTTTTATTACTGAGTTTCTTATAAATGTTCAACTGTAACTCACACGTCAAAAATCACAATTTAAGTGGGTCCAATGGAATTTTGGGAATAGTTTATGATTTTAGGTCACTACCTATTTCACCTTAAATATGAAGTTAAGAGCAAATAAAATGTAGTGCTGGGCTGGGGATATAGCTCAGTGGTGCAGCACCTGTGTAGCAAACATGAGGTTCTGAGTTCAATTTCCAGTAGAAGAAAAAAAAAATAGTGCTGATGTTTGAGCAACCTGATTGCCTCATGAACGGGTCTCCTTTTGAAAAATATTCTCTTACCCATGGTAACAGACATGACCGGAGCATTTATTTATCTCTCTGTATATATTTGAGTGCCTTCAAAATGACAAGGATTTTCCTTCAAATATGTTTATTTATTAGTCTTACAGTTTACCCAGCAGTTGTAATAAATATCATTGTCAAGAGCTCTTTCTCTGTGACCAGCACTTAATACATTATCTCTAAGCTTCTCAGCAATCCTATATTTTTGTGATAGTTTCTACTTTACCCTTTTTAATGAAAGCTCAGAGAAGAGGAATCCCAGGATTAGCTGTGATTGTAATTCACATGCATTTAAAGACAAATACAGTATTTTTCTATGTTGCTTACGGTTTCCTTCCTGGAGGAGCATCTGTAGCGTTGTCTACAGAGTCACATCAGCTAAGTTTTTTACAGTCAGAGACAGGCTGACTGGCTCCTAATATCTTGACTTCTAAAAATCTAATTCTTGAGAACTTGAGCCAGGCTAATGTCAGAGCTAGGTTCTCATTAAAGTAGAAGACTCCCAGGCTCTGAGTCATACTGGCTGGGTTCTGTCATCCTAGGTTACTAGACGGGCTCACCCTGGGTTTTCAGACTCATGTTGTCTGCAGATAGATGCTGGTTGCCCTTTAGAGACCACATCGTTATCCTCTGGTCCAAGGTAGATGCCTCTTCTACCAATCTCTTCTGTTGTGGGATGTTTCAAGTAGTTTTAACTAAGTCTAAGAGAATGACTAGATCAGGCACCTGGAATTCAGGAAAACAAACAAACAAATAAACAAACAAAACCTGTATCTAGGATTCATGAGATCGGCAAGATAAGGATCTTGGACTCTCTTTTCAAAGTAAGGATGACCCATCTATCAACAAACTAGGCAGCCTAGAAAAACCTGGGAACATAGGAAAGACAACAGTGTGTGTTATTTTTGGTGGACATAATTTTATGAAGTTTAATGGTTCACAGGAAGATACATGTTTGGCACCCTGGAAATTCAGAGTCCCTGTTTCCAAGAATATCCCCTGGACTGTCTGAGGACTTTGGGGTTATCCAATGAAAATAATACCTGGAATTTTGGGAGAAATTGCCTCTGACATTCCTATAGATATAGTCTTAGCCTGTGAACTGTTACAGGGCCACTTTTAGGGAGAATGTTTAGGTGGAAGACTTGAATCCAGGAGAATTTCCTATCCAGGGTATAATCCTTAAACTAGAATCACTGATTGAATCTGTGTACCATGGGTAGTCAGCAGGGAAATGAGTCTTGAGGATGTGGATTTGAGGAAGAGAGCCTGGACTTACTGCCATGAGGTGTGATCCTTATGAATGGGCCTGAGTGGGGGCATGGTTGCTGTCTTGGAATTCTGGGAGCAGGTGTCAGATTCTCACATATAAAGGTGCTGAAGATCAAGAGGCAAGCCGCCAGCAGCCCTTGCTCTCAGTTCACGCATGGTGACGCTTTCATCTCAGGTACCTCCTTTACTCAATTAGCAATGACTGCTTCGAGCACTGTGGTGACACAGATTCTGAGGCCCTGTGTCAGCTGGATGTAAGAGGATGTTGTGCATGATGAACACCGTGTGTCATGGGCATGAGGCAGAAAAGTGGTGACCACACAGTTGTCATTTCTGGGCACATTTTGGGGCTACTGCACCGAACTCTGAGGATGTCACTGACCCCAGAGAACAGGCAAGAGAAATACAAATAATGTGAGTAAAACAACACGTTTCTCCATTACAGCTGTTTCAGACCATTTCTGTATGTTTTAAATTTGTAAAATAAAGACAATCCTCTGTGCTCAGATGATGACCTCTTCGGCTTTCCTGAAAGGAAACTCTTTGCCATGCTCCCCACTGCCTCTCCCACCCAGTGCGCCTTGTCCGCCCCCATCTCTCACCTGTATTTTTCCCCTGGCAGTGGATACAGTACTCTCTCTCCCCATCAAGGTGGCTTCCTCCATTTGTCCCTCCAGACCTACTCTAATTTACAGTAGTTGTCGTGGAGCAATGCAGTTTGCTTAGACGTACCCTGGCTCTCAGAGGCCTCTCATCGCGGTCCTGCCCTGCCTCTGACTATGACTGAGTAAGTGAGAATGCTTTTCACAAATTACTATTTTTCTTTGTTTCAAATTAATTTTACCCTGTCATCAAGCTATCAGATTACAGCCCCAATTCTAAGTAACCGTGCATGGAATTTGCATGATTTTGTAAAATATAGACAAAGGAAATGGAAATTCAGCTTCCTGGTTCCTACCACTCGCTGAGCATGTGTCACTTGGGTCTGATTTTGTTTGATTACATAAATTCTTGGTCAAATAGAGAGAATTTGGGTATAATGTTGCCATCTAACAGTTCAAAGGAAACACAGCTTAGATCTGTTGTTAAAATTGTGTTCTAGTATATTTGAAGTGCTATAAGATCTTTGCTCTGAAAGAGGTTTTGAATATTAGAGTATTTCCTCTTTATTTGAGGTTAAAATTTGGGACTGTGGTTTTATTTTCTGAACTTGCTTTGTTCCTCATTTAATCTTATGTAGAAAACAACATATTAATATTTAAATAGCTACTCTCGGTACTATCTTCCTTTAAAAACATCCCATATATTTGTGTTAATTAAAAGGGTTTGTGCTTACTTGTATAACCTTTATCAGCTGAGCTTTATAGTATTTGCTAGATCTTTCTATCCCTATATATCATCTGTAATACATTTTTCACTATATGTATATTTATAAATCTTTTTACTGTGAGCTGTTCACTTAAAACTCATTTTTAAAAAATTTTGAGTCTTCTCAAAGAGGGAAGTAGAAGAGCTAATACTAAAACACTCCTTTTTGAAGGATTATGACTGTGCTAAAATAAAATGATAGAAAGTATACTTCTTACATATTTCTTTAAGACAGAAGGAAAAGGAAACACCTCATGGGTTGGTGCCTTTAAAATATGGAGATAGAATGGCAGTAAGAAAGAACATAAAGTAAAATTACTTTTTTCCTCAGAAAGGATGGAGAAATCAAATGTCTTTTGCAAGTGGCAAGCATCGTATGGGGTGGTATATGACAAAATTTTAATGATTCTTTATTGACATCTAATGAATAATAAATCAGAAAATGGGATGATGAAATGCAGATAAATTGGACTGCTAAGTCAAGAATTTATTGGGTTCATGGGCCATTTTTAGGACAGCTTTGACCTTTCCATAATGCGTAAAGGGACCCTGTCTCCCAAAACATTATGCCTGTAAAGAGCAAGCTTTTATAGAAGGGGGGGGTGTTTGACTCATCAGATGTATATTTATAGTGCTGTAGCATCCTGTCACTCAAAATTCTTTTAAGAAAATAGCTACCAAGGTTAGAACACAGGGAGTTCTGAGGACAAGAGCCTCCTTTGATTTCTAAAGAAATCATTGTTGCTTCTGGTTTTCCGAATTATAAATTAGGAGACTACAAAAAAATGTGATGTTTGTTCACTGACCTCTCTTGTCAGCCAATCCATAAGCAAAATTAATTGCTTACCATGTATCTGGCACTAGAGTGGAGAAGTGTACAACAGTTTCCATCTCACTGTTCACAAGAAGCATGAGTTCCTTGAGAGTACATTATACAGGTACTTCTTTAATTTAATTAACCCATTTGGATCCCAGGTCTTAGAGTGGAAGATACACAAATGCCTGAATATTCACGGTAACTGAGGTTTCCTTTTTTTCTGTTTTGCTACATGAGGCACAATAGGTTGATGTTAAAATAAGTTTATGATAATGACAATGATGTATAAAATCAAGCTTTCCATATGAAAGCCTTTACCTGTGATAACTTCTACTCCAACCTTCATCATATTTTTGTTTTGAATTTGAAGACTAAGGACTCCTTTTCGACCATCTTTGGGCATCAAATGGAACTTGGAGATACAGTATCTTTAAACACCACGTTTATTGATTCTAAGCCTGAATCTTTGGGGAAACTAAACATAAAGCAGGAAGAGACTGGAGCTTCTAATCAGTTGCATTAAATTGAACATCATAAAACCCCACTGTGACTCAATTTTCTAATCTGTAAAATGAAAAATTGTACGTACAGCAGTTATAAGTGCTGTCAGTTTCGCCTTTCTCTTCCTTCTATGTCCCAGGGCCTGCACACCCTGCTACTCGCCTTGTGGTTTAGCTTGATCATCTGTTTATAAAGCAACCCAGCATGGCTACATTAAGCAAACAAGTATGATAGCCAGTGTGGGAGGTGAGCTTTTCTTTTTTGGGGCCTGTTGGCGTGTGAATCGTGCCACTCACCCATCAACATCCCTCTTCCCCAACTACTGCACTGAAATCTCTCTATTTGTGGTTTATTATGTTTTATCTTCCAGAGTTCCTAACTCTGATCCCCCTAATTGCAATGCATTATGATTTCTGTTAGATTTTTATCAATGCCTGGGCCTGGACTGGAGTATACTCTAAAACTCTGGGCTGGGCCTCCAGAGAACCAAAGGCAGGAGGAAGACAGGAGCAGGATCTTGTCTGAGGTGGACAAGAGAAAAGGTTGGGAAGTAGCAAGACCCACAGTCATTCATTTCAGACACTTACCTAGAAATTTCATTATGCAACCGACCACTACTAGAGACTTCAGAATTTTTTAAACTATGATTTTTTTATGAAAAAAATCAGACTGTTTAGCTGAAATACAACCTTTAGCTATTTTTTAGTAATATAGGTGAAGCATTTTTTCATTTAGATTGTCTGGTTGGTTTTACACAACACTGTCATTGGAAATCTAGATGAGCATTCACTTCTACCAGTAGTGAGGGACTTCAGGAAGAAGGGGCAGAAAGCTGTGCTTGCTTGCCCTATAACCTAGTGATTACCCCTGAGCTTTATTTAACATGGCAGGTGGTGACAAACTGCTGCTTATGACATCTCTTGCAGTGCAATCTCACTACTCAATGACAAATGCTTCTGACAAACAGAAACCTGGCACTATTCTAAAACAGAAAAGAATGAATATAGCTCAGATATGGGGTAATAAAAGTGACTTCTCCAAACATGTCAAATAAATTAGACCCCAAAGGAGGGGCCATATTACAAATGGCAAAGATAAAACGGAATAGATTTTTTTCCTCTCTTAGCATTGTTTATGTTGCTGTCAGTTGTCAGGGTAAATTAATACTCTTGGAAGCAGTCCTATTACCATGCCACCTTGCGCTGTTGTTTTTAGTAGTTTGAACTGTTAGTGCTAATTGAATAACTATCTGGGAAAGTTAATTGGGGGTGACATTAGTTAGCTGTGATTGAGGACCTAACTATGTTAATACACTGGTATGGAAGGGTGAATGGATGGGTCTCATTGGCTTTCACTCCTAATTCACTGTGTTTGACAACAAAGTGCTAACATTCTTGACAGTCTCCAAATTAAATATGGTGCTACCTTTGCCTTCCAACAATTATCTCAAGATAAAATTTTATCATTTACAAACAACTAACACATGAACTTAGCTAAAACTCAAGGGGTGGAAAAGTATAGCCTGTTTTCAGTTCTACAATCAGCCAGGCATGCACTGTTTGCAGGATTTTTGCCACCTGCACTATTATTTTTCTTTTTGCTAACTTAATGTTTTTATCTTTGATTTAAGCAAAAATATCCATGAATTCAAAGGTTTGATGTTATATTTCTCACATACAATAAAATATAATCATGGAAAAGTTATTTGCTTTTGAATGTGGAAAATACCCTGCACTACTTGAAAATACTCCCACATTTTGGTATATATGTATATGATTATATATGTACCATTACTGACCAATGATTTTCATAACTCCTTAGGATTTTACATGTGTGGTTTGTGTTTGGTTTTGTTTTTTGCAGTGCTTGGGATCAGACTCAGGACCTGACGTACACTAGAAAGACATCTACCACTGAGCTACATCCCCAGCTCTTCTTTATTTTGAAACAGGCACTCACTAAGTTGGTCAGGCTGACCTTGAATTTGCCATCCTTCTGCCTCAGTCTTCTGAGTAGTTGGTTTTACAGGTGTGCACCATTGCCTCTGTTTTTTTTTTTTTGTGCCTTCTGAAGCATTGGTTTTCCTTCCCATTTGTTAAAATCATAACTGTATTGCCTACGTATAATACTGGGTAGGAGATGAAAACACACAATTTGTGTAATCATTTGCTGACCTGTTCTGGAATTAAGAGTAGTGACTAATTATGAGTATAGTTGTGACACTGTACGGATGAAGGCTCCCGTGGCAAAGGGATGAGAGGTGGGGCTGGGAGCGGAGCCAAGCTGGCTTGTTCAGGCTTATTCCAGGTAGTATAGGTAGTAAATGGCAACTCTGGTCAGTAGGTAGTTGCTGCCATGTGCCGAGAGCTCGGAAGTTGAATGCAGCCTCCTCGGTGGGGAGGAGAACAGACGGCTCATAAGCAGATCTGCAGCAGGTGGAAAGAGAGGAGGTTAGAAAATAGGCCAGTAACCAACCATCCCTGTACTTCGGACAGCATCACTGTGTAGCATTTCACTGGCTATGACTTTACATGGAAATGACGATTGTTTTTAGATCCTTGGCCCACTGACTTTTTTTTACCTATTTAACATTTGCACCTTCATGATCTTTTACTTTGATAGGTGCAAATTTTGACTGCACTATGCATCTAATAATCAACTGTGATAAACATTTTAATTAATTCTTCCTTTGCTTTCTCTGGTTGTAACCTGACATTCACTCTTTTGTACACTGTTATTTCTAGGGCTTCTTCTGTGTGTAAACTCAATTCTACACAGTGGCTTTTGGACTAACTAGATCTTTCTGGATTTTCTTACTTAAGCTGACATTGAACTCAGCCACTTATTGTTATTTGTGTATTGTTAATTGTGTATTACCTTTTGTTCATCCAAACTCCCAGCAGACTGAGAACATAGAGGATGCAAGAATTTATATAGTTTAAATGTACATTTTTACACACATAGACTCGTAAATACAATGAGGTGGCTCATAAGGTGAAATAGCTTTTAAGAGTGGGAGACTGTAGGCATTGGTTCAGGAGAACCTCCAGAGAGGTCAAGATTTTAAATATGCAAGTAAGAGGGAGGAAATGTTACACTTTCTTTTTCCACTTTGCTTTCAAACTTTTCCTTTCTGTCTTGCTTCCAGAGATGGGTGAGAAGAAAAAGGGTTGATCAGGCAGATTCCCCTCTAGCCTAAACTGGGAAACCAAGGTTTATATTTCTAAAACAAGTTTTGACACTCCCTTCCAGGCTCAGACCTGTATGAGAGCCAAGGGTTTTTCCCCCCCTTTGGCTCTGCACCTACCCTTAGTGACTATGATAGGAAACCTGCTGATTAGCCAGATGTTACTCTTGTATGTTCCACACGCCCAGACCCTACCCCTCAATACCTCAAACCAATATTCAGTTAACCTAGCCCCAGTGAAAATTCATACTCTTTGTCCAATAAGCTGCTTTACGTACTTCATCTAAACAGCAGTGGTTTTTACATTGATTATGCACAAGAGTCACCACAGGGTTTAATAAAACACAGATTGCTGTGTCCCACCCTAAGATTAGGTAGACTTTGGGTGGGATCTGAGAATTTGCATTTCGAACAAATTCCCTGGTTGTTGACCTGCTAGCCTGGGCACCACACGCAAGAGCCCTTGCAAAATGTTGCCCTGCTTCACTGCAAACCTCATCCAACTGAGTTTGAAGTTATGTAGGTCTTGGGTTAGTTATCGTCCAGATGATCTGTTTGTACAAACAGTCGCTTGCAGCACGTACAAAGCTCTAAAGGTGGAGAGTGTATTAGGGTTTTCAGCAGTGATCTGGTGCTGCTTTTTGTTTTCACCACTCTGCCAACTCCTGCTTTCCACCCAGCACTTCCTTACGGCATGTTTATTTCTCCTTTCCCCACTCTACAAATATCAGCAAATCAACAATCAGAAAGCCAGCACAGGAGAGCCCACAGCGCATGGGGAAAGAGAGATACACATCTCCAGAGGCCTCATTCACAGAGAAACCACAGGAATGATCTCCCTAGGTTTATGCAATGGGTGACCCTGTTGAGCTGTATTATTTGGCAACAACATATAGCAGCAAAAATCTTTGTGAGCACTTTTGCATTTCCCTGGTTGGGCTGACACGATGGATAACTAACCCACCTGCGAGAATCCACAATTAAGACAGAGCTTCTATCTAACTCCTTGGCTGCCCTCTAAAATCTCAGACAGACAGGAAATCCATTTGTAATAACCAAATCTGTAACTTACCAAAAAGGTAGCCTTAGGCCTGTACCGGTCTAGACAGTGTGCGGCCCCACCTTCAGTGGGAAGGACTCAGTCAACAAGATGTCAGTTGCTCTTGGGAAACCTTCCTGTCCCACCCAAAGGAGTGTCGGAATTTCCTTCCCAAAGAGGCTAAGAGTAAGAGAATCCCAGAAGACTAGGGTCATACCGTGCTTTCCTCACAATTCCAGACTCAGTTTAATTCAGACAGCTCAATTTACACATCAGTCAGTCTAATCTCTTGATAGCCCTCTGGGCTTTCTCCACGCCCTTGGGTGGGAAACCATCTTCTTCCCTACCTCCCCAGTTCTCACCCTTCCTCATTCAATTTGTATTGAAATGAGCACCACAGAATCTACCACTCCCTGAATACTTTGTTATGTCACTGCAAGAGAAAGTGCCAAATAATTTCTCCCCAGTGGAAGATTCCCTCCCTATCCTGCTCTTAGGCTTGCCAGGAGTGTGTTTTCACTTTGAAATATAATGACTGTTTTCTGCTAAATTCCCTTACAAGGTCATTTTGATAGCATGTCAATGTTTTTGAAGATAATGACAAAGAAGGTTGGTTTTGTCTTTCTGTTTTGGTAATAATAAGAATTAATATGCTGCAATCTGTCTACCATATTGTGTGCCTTTTACACAAAGACTTTCATTAGAAAGGTGCATTCTTAGCCTAGCTCTCCCTCTGACACTTAAAAAAATCCTCTCATTATCACCCCTTTGCAAATAATTCAGGGCAAGACCAAGTTTCTGGTTTCTCATTATTTCTAGTGTATTAGGAGTAGAATTCCAGCTAGATCTAGAAAAGTATCTTCTAGTTGAGGCTTTTTGTCTTGTGTTTGGGAGTAGGCTTCTTCTGTGGCACCATTCATACTAGCTGAGTTACCCTCCTTCACAACTAACACAGATTGAAGATTGGAAATTAGGGCTTTAGCAAGGGTGATCTGCTAATAAAATGTCTTTGCTCACATTTCTTCCCACTTGGTTTCTTTTCTGAGAGGGTGCTTTAGAGCAGTGCTAGTCTTGCTAAAAACTGCTGAATTTTATTTCACACTAATAACACCTGGCATCTTTATGTGCTAAGGATAAATTAAGCACTCTGTGAACACAGAGTAGACATAGGTTTCATCATGATGTAGCTTTTTCTACATTCATTATATATGTAGAGAAATCTGTGTTTGTGACAGTGTTTGGGGGTGTAAAATGCAGCCATTCAAAAAATATTAATAGCTTTTTCGATTTTGCAGATTTTATGTAAAGGCAGCAGTTTTCAATACATTCTGATGAGTTGTTAATACACGTACTAAGACTATTAGAGGAGAAATGGCCTTCAGAAACCACTTAGTCTAAAAACTTCATGTTGCAGAGTGAAGAAATCAAGAACAAAAGTGATTATATAATGAATTATAAAGTGTGTCTGTATCTGGCCACAATCAAAACTAGAATCTAAAGAGTAGACACACAGTCCATGGCACTTTCTACCACAGTTTGCTGTTCTTCAAATAATGAACAAATTATTTAAATACATGAACACTTATATAATTGTACAAAATTTTGAGTTGCTATTTTAAAATTTTGAATGATTGTAAGATACTGAGTCTTCATATTTGGAAAGTGACTTATTTGAGAGCACAGGCTTACAGAAAAGTTGGAAAAATAATTCAGAGCATTAAAAAAATGTATTTTTCTTACCTCAGGTTTCCCAGTGTTAATATCAGAAAGCCACAGGACAGTTGAACAAAAAATTAACAACTACACAACAACATAAAACTTGACTTGCTTCAAATTGTGACAACTTTTTAAACTAGTCCTCTTCTTCTTCCTCTTCTTCCTCCTCCTCCTTGTCTTCTCCTCTTCCTCCTCCTCCTCCTCCTCCTCC